>LXHY01000140.1:0-205906 GCA_002093855.1 Fusarium praegraminearum | reverse complement strand
CAACTAGTCATTCCCTGGCTATTCCCACTATCGAGGTCCAGACTCTCGCCCCGGCCTGGCCGTGGAACGTGTTATACCCAGACCCAGAGTCAGACCCAGCCCGCTGGTCGAGACCGCCTCGCTTGGCTTGCCATAGCCCGAATTCTCCTGGTTGATTGACCACTGACTGATTTGCATTGTGCATCTGCGTCTGCGTCTGCATATTGCATTCGCATTTGCATTTTGGCCTTGCCGTATCTGCCCTTTGTCTCTTCCTCTTCACACACCACTCACGCTTCTCGAAACGCCCTTCCCGCAACCACACCCTCTCATCTCAATTCGTAGACCATTCATTGTGTTGCATTTCCAATTATACTGACAACTTCTGCGTTCTAGGCCTACCGGGACCTTGCTAGGTAAACTATTCTACAGCCTCACCTCCCCCCATCTTACTTCGCCTCGCCTCTTCGCCCCGTCCCAACACGCCCTCGCATTCTCCCCATCTCGATCCACTTTCAACATGATTTCCATGTTCCCCATGTCTCCAAGTCGCATTTTTGTCATGGACTTCTTGGCTGGTGCACTCGCCATCAGCATATCGCTTTGTGCTCGGTCCCCTCCTCGTGTCCGAGTCAACCCAAATCGACAAGTTCCTCCACCGGCGTTTCCGGCGCTCAATCCTCACCCAGATGTCGGATAAGCATGCGTTTTGGAGTTTCCTGACAATCCGAAAGGCTCGAGACTTGCCATGTTGAATATTGACATCATTTGTCATTGGTACCAATTCTCAGAACCGGCCTGTCATCCCATTAGTCTGGTGTCAATTGGCCCCATGCTTGTGCTTGAGCTTTTTCCATATCTACCATCAACCACATGGTTAATTTGTTCAACCCCTAGTTTTTCAAGGTGGCGATGGATTTACGCTCGATTTGAATGCATCTCGATCGCTTCACTTCTCACCAAACACGATTCATCCCTGCACCCTTACCAGTACTGCCTCGAACATCACATCAGTCTCATTTGTCTCCTTTTTCCTGTTTTGACTTGCCACACATGATGCTACGGGGCGATCTTCAGCGACATATGGCTAACATGATATCACCACAGGGGCGAGCAAGCTGCTACCAATCTCGAGAACAACCTCACAAATCTCGAAAGTAGACTTGACGCCATACTTGCTGCCCTTGAAGCCAACGAAAATCTGCAGGCTCCTGCAGCTACCAAGGTAGCCCAGGCCAACAATTCTTCCCAAGGCACCAGAGCAACAGACAACCAAGACAAACTCCAGGACGGTACCAATGAAAATGTAGACAAAAAAGACGCAGCTTGATCGACTCGGAAGTGTTGGGGCTATTCAGCTTAGTTCACGTCACATAGTAGCATCGGTAATTGAGAGAACGGTATGCCAGTCATTGATGAGTCTCTTCTTGTCCCAAGAACATATTTCACCTATAGTATCAGAACGGTTATGGGAAGCTTCACCCTTCCCTGCCATTGAGGCATACATTCCAGCCGTTCCCCGTCCCATCTCGTAGCCCCCCATACATCCTGAGCACAATGGCTCGCCTCATCCAAGAGCAAAAATAAAATGAAAAAATAATGAAGAGAAACCAGATATACAGTAAGGCAACACCGAAAAACAAAGCCCAAGCAGCGAACCATGCCTGGGCAAACGAGAGAGAGAAGTGCCATCCTTGAATGCCCGCAGCCCACTCGACACATTCCCATTCTAACCATAGTCGCCAACACATGTTGTATGTTTGTTGATGTTGTTGGTCCATGCCCATCTAAGTTGATATATTCATTCCATTGTAGCCCGCAATCGAATTGATACAAGTCCTCTGAGAAGGCTTGACGCAACCATCACACATAAAAACCCCAGAAACGCCGGAGAAAACGGAAACACATGACGGGGGGGCTATAGCCTGCAGGGGCCTAGAAGCCTATGTGAAAGCAACGAATAACCAGAGCCAGTACAAGCAGAACCACGCAATGAGGTTGTCAAAAAACCGGTATCACCAAACAGAACCTGTAGACCTTGTCGGGTCTTATAATTTGTAATCGCAAGCGAATCAAAACTCAAATCCACTGTGCTGATACAAAATGGCCGCCGTGACCTCGAAAACTCTATACAAGACGGACATGTGGCGTAAAGGGGTCATATGCAATACTTGCAACGGCGTGCTGCTTATAAAACCGCCAAGCGAGGGTCACAGTCCGCTATCTGACGATATAGCGGAGTAAACGTTTCGTAACGCTCGGCGGACGTGTTCATGTCGCGACATGACCGGGTTATTGACTAAGTGATCTCATGAAAACCTGAGACACGAAAAGAAGCCCGGTTAGTTGGTCAGACTTCGCATATCAGAAAGGTCAAGACGTGCTCTTGTCATGGGATCCTCGTCGGTTGCAATAATGGCAGGACTCTCCTTTCCATTTCCCAAGAGAGGTTCCCGACTTGTGAAAGCTCGACTCTCAAGTGTCGGTCGCAGCAAACCCTGACCTCCCTCCTTGTGCTTCGATTTCGTTTCGGCGTGCAGCGCCAGCTCGCGTTCACGGTTCTTCTCAAGCAATGGACCACCAAGAGTAGCACACTTGAGGATGGTCTGGATGAGATGGTTTTGCTGCAAAGGCTTGGACAAATACTCGTCCATTTGAGCTTGGATGCACTTCTCTCGATCGCCCATCATGGCGTGGGCCGTAAGAGCAATGATGGGTGTGCGGTGGCTTCCTATGCCGCGCTCATACTCCCGAATCTTGCCAGTGGCCTCAAAACCTCCCTGTAAAACAAATTGTTAGCCAGTCTGTCCATGCACGATTCGTGAGTGTAAAAGAAAATGCAGCTACTTACCATGATTGGCATTTGGACATCCATAAGGATGACATCAAACTTCTTGCTTTGAACAGCTTTGACGGCTTCCCAACCGTTGCCTACCACGGTCACCACATGGTGGTATTTCTCGAGGATCTTGACTGCTAATCGCTGATTGACAGTGTTGTCCTCAGCAAGCAGAATTTCGAAGGATTTGGTGTTATCGGCGAGTGAGGGGGTGGCTCGGTTTTCGAGAGCAGGGATCATGCCGTTTCCTAGGTCGATGAGTTTGCACGGCGTCGTCATGTACGACGTGATTCCCAAATCCAAGCATGACTTCAAGCTAACGTGAACAACAGGCGCGAGCAGAACGATAGGGAGATACTTGAAATCATCCACAGCTCTTAACCTTCTCGCAGTGTCGATAGAATCAACCAGGATAGCATCGTAGGGAAGGGAGCCACCGGTATGCAGGCGGGCCAAGGCAGGGCTCTTCTCTGAATCGACAACAACAGGCTTGAGGCCAATCTTCTCCAGCATGGGCTTGATAGACGCAGCGTTCTGAGATTGTGCCTTGTCAACAAATAGCACCTGGTGACCTCGGTATGGGCGGATCTGTTGCTCGATCATAGCGGCGTCGTCAGGGGCGAGTTTGACCAGGCATGTAAAGTGGAATTCGCTGCCCTTGCCATGCTGGCTATTAACCCAAAGATCACCACCCATGAGGTTGACGAGTCGCTTCGAAATGGACAGACCTAGACCGGTTCCACCAAACTTGCGAGTCATGGAACCATCCGCTTGTTGGAATGTGTCGAAAATCAGATCCAGTTTATCCTGAGCAATTCCTATGCCCGTATCTTGCACGACAAACTCAACCGCATATTCACCAGGTCGGACATGGCTTTGTCCCATGCTCTCTTTGATTGTCAGGCTGACCTCACCATGCTCTGTGAACTTGATAGCATTGCCAACAAGGTTAAGGATGATTTGTCGGAGACGGAAAGAATCACCAATAACATAATCTGGCACAGAGCTGTCGACCATGTAGGTGAGGTCCAAGAACTTCTCGTTTGCCTTGACAGCAAGAGTCTTGAGGGCGTTGAAGACAGTCCCCCGCAATGTGTAAGGGATTTCTTCAATCACCATTCGCCGAGCCTCGATTTTGGAAAGATCCAAAATGTCGTCAATGATCGTCAGGAGGCTGTTGGCAAGATTATTGACAATGTTAAGCATCTCCCTCTGATATTGAGTCAGGTCGGTATCTAATGTAAGTTGGGTCATTCCTATGATGCCGTTCATCGGCGTTCGGATTTCGTGAGACATGTTGGCCAGGAATTCGGACTTGGTCTTATTGGCAAGTTCGGCAGCTTCTCTGGCTTGAGTGTTGCGCTGAATAGAATCACGCAGGTTTGAAATCATCTGGTTGATCTTTCGTTTGAGTTCGTCCATCTCACCCGATGCCTCTACATCGACAAGCTTGGTGAAGTCCCCATCCGTGGCTAGGTTAGTTATATCGGAGAAAGCGCGCACTTGTGTTGTCTGTTTATGTTAGAACGAGGCCCCAAGGTTGTCCATGTCCAAGGCTTGACTTACCAAATTGCTAGCCATGGTGTTGACATCTGTTGTGATTTCTTTCCAGCGACCATCCAAACCGCCCACGTCGGCTTGAGCGCCCATCTTTCCATCGACACCCACGTCTTTGGCGACTCGTTGCACTTCATAGCAGAAGCTAGACAGACGGTCAACCATGTTGTTGATGGTTTCTTTCAACACTTGTATCTCTCCGTTTGCTTCGACTTTGATCTTCTGGCTCATATCGCCGTTCGCAATGGCCTGTGTGACGGTAGAAATACTCCTGACCTACAGCCAGTTAGTAAACAATATCAAAGATTTGTCAAGACTCCATGCTTACCTGAGCAGTGAGATTTGATGCCATCGTGTTGACGTTTTCTGTGAGATCCCTCCATTTGCCTTCGACATTGGCTACTTGAGCCTGTCCACCAAGGGTTCCATCCGTGCCTACTTCCCTAGCAACCTTGCTCACTTCAACAGCAAATGTACCAAGTCGGTCCACCATCAGGTTGATGGTGTTCTTCAGCTCCGCAATTTCACCCTTGACCTCGACCCCAATCTTCTTTGTCAAGTCACCCTTGGCGACCGCAGTGGTGACCTTGGCAATTTCTCGCACTTGGGTGGTCAAGTTCATGGCCATGCCGTTGACATTCTCCGTCAGATCTCTCCAGGTACCTTCGACATCGTGCACTGTAGCTTGACCTCCCAAGCGTCCTTCTGTACCGACTTCACGGGCAATCTTGGTTACTTCACGAGCAAATTGCTGCAGTTGGTCAACCATGGAGTTGATGGTTGACTTGAGCTCGAAAATCTCTCCCCTGCAGTCGGCTTGAACCTTTTGGGTCAGGTCTCCCTTGGCGACAGCTGTGGTAACCTTGATAATGTCGCGCACTTGAGTCGTCAAATTGTTGGCCATGGCGTTGACGTTGACAGTGAGATCGTTCCACATGCCCTGCACTCCCCCGACATCGGCTTGCCCGCCTAGCATACCTTCAGTTCCGACATCTCTTGCTACACGGGTGACTTCAGAGGCAAACGTTCGTAGTTGATCCACCATGGTGTTAATGGTTTGTTGTAGTTGTAATATCTCGCCCCGGGCAGGTTTTTCGATCTTTTTGGTCAAGTCGCCATTGGCTACGGCGGTTGTAACAGATGCAATTTCTCGCACTGCAAAACATGTTAGTTATGTGGTAACCCTTGCAAGTTTCGTTCCTATATACCTTGATCGGTCAAATTTTGGGCCATAACGTTCACTACATAAAGTATTAGCAAGTCAGCTTATTTGCAGGATTAGAATCATACCGTTGTCAGTCAGTTCTTTCCATGTTCCATCAACACCGCCGATGCGGGCTTGGCCGCCCAGCAAACCTTCAGTGCCGACTTCACGAGCCACTCGCGAGACTTCGCTAGCAAATATTTGCAGCTGATCCATCATAGCGTTGATAGTACGTTTGAATGTTGTAATTTCAGGGTCCATTTCAACAGTGTTCATGCGAACCTTCATGGTCAAATCACCACGAGCAACAGCGGTAACGATCTCGCCGATTTCTCGCAGAGCCTTTTGGAATGCTTCGTTGGCCTTTTGGTGCTTCCAGAGCTCACGCTCCAAGGTAGCAATACGTTCCTGCTCGAGTATCTCAAGAGCTCGCTCTTGCAGCTGCTTCTGCTCCATCAGCTGGGCATTAACACCCGCGAGCTCCTGGCGCTGACTATCGAGCAACTTGGACTGATCATCCACATGTTCTCGAAGTCCTTCGAGGGCTTCTTCGGTCAGCTGATAAGATGGCAGATGCGGAGTGTGCAGGCTACCTTGGGCGTGAAAGACTTTAGGCTTGGGGCGAGCCGCCACCGTAAGAGCCTCTTCGCCAAAAAGAGTGTCAATAACCTCGTTAGGCGTTTCTGGAAACGGAGAGGCAGCTGAGGCCTGGCTCTCGAGCTTTCCGACACGCAAAGCGAGGTTTTGAAGCTCCAATTCAAGCTTACGCTTGGCGGGAGTATCTGGTCCTGGGAGTTGCACCTGGGAAGCTACGCCAACCGGTATCGAATTAGGCGGTCGGGTATCTGGGGCTATCGAAGCGACAATCGCAGCCGCAGCGGCGAGGGCCGCATCGTCAACCATGGTGATGCAGGTGAACTGCTAAGCCGCAGTCAGGCAACAAAAAATTTATCCTGTATTGCGCAGGATCGTGTGTGTAGTTGAACGGGTGGGTGTAGGTTGAAGGTTTACGACCAACGAAAGGGCGCCAGGTTGATTGGTTGTGGATATAGTATTCGAAGTAGAGGGGAAAGAGTACCACGGAAGGTGAAGTGATGACCAAACTAAGGACGCAACAGTTGTCGACTACGAAGCATCCTCGATTGTCGAGAGTTGAGTTGGTCTGGTTATGATACACCGGGTGGCGGCGGGCGATGGCGCCGTGGCAGTAGGACGGGCGGGAATTGATCCAGTATAAGCAAGACGGTCGCGGGAATTTCAAGTCGGAGCAAAACTAGGCCAAGAGGGTCTTTCGAAACGGAAATCGGGACAAGCCTTGTGTCGTTGAAAAATGAGGCCGGATGGCGATACTATACTGCGACGAACAGTAAGGGTTGAAGAGGGAAGGATTAGGCTGAAAGTCCAGCAAGCAAGCCGTTTGGGAGTTTGCAGGTTGGCTGAAGAGGGCGTAGTATAGTATAGGTAGGTACGGAGTAGTAGGTATTGTAATGGAGACCTGGGAGAAGGGACGGAGGAAGTACTCCCAAAGTAACCAGAGAGGGGATAAACCTGGGAGGCCAGGCCAGGACAGGACGAGATAGGACAGGGCATGACAAAGGGTGGTCCCAACTGCAGCGGTGGCAGCAACCACTGGATCTTAGCACCGGGGTGGGGGGAACAAGTCAACGGGCTGGATTGGGTGAACCGAGAGAGCCCGCCCTAGTGCGCCTAGCCTTCCACTGACAGAACAATCTTGAGTAGTGTGTACAACCCAAGGAGGTAGGCAGTACATGTTGGCGCTCGAGGACACCGGGCAATGGCATGTATCTCCGAGTTGGGTCGGTCCTAGGAAGATCCCTCGGTGTCTGCCACAGCGGTACGAGGTGAAAAGGAGGGCGACGGAGGCGATGGAAAGGCGGAGCCTACCAAGAGTTGCTAATGTCCAAACCGGTCTAGCAGAATAGCAGTAACCTCTCTTTTCGGTGTGAAGTGGTGTTTGCCTTTTCACTATCAGTACCGACCGTTAAGGTACGCAGTACTCTCTCATTTACATGGCAATCAATTTTTTGCTTTGAAGGTGAATATCGGCTGTTGTAACAGTACCCAGAACCTTGTTCTAGGATGTTAGTAGAGGGGGCGAACGATCATTAAGTTGGACAATCTCAACTCGATACGTATGTCGATGTTACTCTACCACGTAGTATATACCATCAGGTTACTTGGTCTGAACGATTTTAAATTGGACCACGATATGATCTGGCTGAGCCCTGAAACTTGGGGGTGAAAGAAAGCATGTATACCATGTGGAGAGATGGAACTAAAAAGAGTAAAGAAAATGAAGAAGGATCATGGTAATAAGGAATTGCGGCTACACTCTGCGGTAGGGGTGGTGCAAACAAACACCATGTACGGTATCCGTGATTTCTTTATGTTAGCCACCTCCTATACCATGGAGTTCTGACAGTAGGAAGATGAATTGCGTGCGTTGGGATACAGGGTACTATCTCGCATTTTGCAAGATTTCAACATGCACCTACATGCACACATATTCGATCCATCTCTTGCATATCAGATATGAGTTTAGCTAGACTGTGCTTTCAGTGAAGTCCCCTCCTGCTCTTTTCATCAGGTCCGTTTGTTGCATATATGTGTTTATTTCCACGTAGCTCTGCCTTACATACCCACCTCTAGGTACTAGGTATATTACATGAACTCATAAAGCTCTTTATCTTATTTATTCAAACAATTCCTTTTGCTCTACGTGCTCGATCAGTAAATCTTCCCACAATGATGGGTTGCCTCGCAATGGAGGCTGGATGTACTGTAATTGGATGTCACCTTTTCGACTGGGTCTTCTGGGGAAATATGTCTATCAAGAGCCAATAATTTGCTGCCCAGAGCCTCTCCCCGCCCCTACTGCAAGCTAGCGGCTGCACGAACGAATCGATCGACATATCACTGTCCGTTAATGTAAAAAGGGCATTTCGGACAAGGGCACTACGCCTGTACCAAGGCGGCTGAGAATTAATATGAGGTGAGTTGCGAGCAGAAAAACAGTAACCTGCCTTAGTACCTACCTACTATTACCTAGGCCAACCTACCTAAATACCTACCTGTAAGTAGGTACCTAGGTAAAAGGGAACATTCCGAATTGCTATGGATCGGTTCAGTAGATAGATTGCCTCTCAAAGTGTCTCAGACATCAGGTATCCGTGTTGCTTGTCTTCCAAGGTTCCCAGTTGGCATCGAGTTCCGCTTGAACCTTAAGCAAGGGATATTGGTATTACTGTTGTGCTGTGATTTGTTGGCTTTGCTCAACCAGTACAGTGCAGTACAGTTCAGCACAGTACTAAAATTAGTACATAAAGTATGGACTCCTCTTTTGAAACGGTTCGGCGGTCAAGTGGCTGCAGATATCAAGTCTTTCAACTCAACTGGTCCACGGTTAGTTGTCACACAATTTCAAGACGAATCGCAAGGGACTGTCGCTTGATTTTAGTGTTGAAGAATATGGATGGACTAGGATGACAGGAAATATTGCAAGAAATAGCTCAGCTCGTCTGTGTTCCACATTTGAACACTGGTCCCAGATGTTTCCTCTCTTTTGTTGTTGTAGTGGATGTCCAGCGCCAACGCTCATGGGTGCGTTTGTCCATCTCTGAAGCCCAGCCCGCTTGCCAAGACCGTTGATGTGGGGTCTTGCTCTGCCACTCGCACAGTGGCGATACTTAAGCGAGGGAAACTTGCGAGGGCAGCAGGGCAGTAGGAGCAATCTCAGGCCTTTGTTACTTTCGAGACATGTCTCTTCCATGCTTTGCTCTGGGAGTTTACATCATTATAGCACTACCTACGTGCTCAGACTCATAACTGCTACCAGTCACAAGATCGTTTTGACACATACAAACACCAACTTCAGCACTTCCATCATTAGGTTCCTATCACAAATCAGTCTACTCGTGTAAAGAAATTATACAAGTGCCCATTTTAGTGGCATACTCTTTTAGTCGCTGGGCCGTTGCAATTGGTCTTGAAACGGCTCTTGAGCTGTCAACAAGCGGCTTCTGCGGCTCGGATGGCTACCCCTGGTTTAGTCTGCCTATTCCCGTATTCATCTGCAGCCTTTTTCCGGAGGCTTGACCTAATCCTCATCCTTATCCTCATGCTCAAGCTCAACTCTACTGAATTTATTCTGCATCAAAGCGCTGTAGCGGCACCGTGCGGCTCCCAGCGGGCGCTCACCGTTGTTGTTGTTGTTGTTGTTGTTGTTGTTGTTGTTGTTGTTGTTGTTGTTGGTGGTGGTGGTGGTGTCCTCTTTCTTGTCCCCGTAATAAGCAAGCAACAATCGCTGAGTTGCTGGTTATTTGGTCTACAGGGAGCAGACTACCATCTCCAAGTTCAGATTGCACAATGGTGGCTTCTGTGCTATGTCGCGGACGGTGAGCAACAGGGATGGCGACGAGCGCCATTGGTTTGATAAGTATTGCGATAGACGGCGTCTTGTGTTTCAGGCAAAGCTGGCAGAGATGATCACATTCGATTGATTACCCACGTTACCACAATATCATGGCCCAGTTGAGAGGCCTCAAGCATAGACGACCCAGCATTGTTGAAAGCTTGGACTGGATAGCCGTCGTTCATATACATGCAAGTGCATAGAATCATATTACTCCAGCATCGCTCTAAAGGAATATCGATTTTCACTGGTAGACTGAGACTGGAAATGATAAGAATTATATTCAATCGTTTTCAAACACCCAGATCATAGCAGTGCAGCATTGCAGGCTCAGGGGTTGGGGTGGGCCTAGGTCATGGTCAAATCAGCCACCAACGTCATTTTGGAAGCTCCCGCCAGTTAGGTCCCAATTCGCCGACAGGGGCATCCCTTGATCCTCTGGCTGGGTTGACAACTTCTCCAAAACCTCATGATTTCGCAAATCAGGCTGAAGCCTGACCACGGCTTGTCAACAGTCAACAAAGACCCTCATGCAATGATTATGTAGGGGATCTTCGTACATCTACAGTAGGGGCGCACGGTGTGCGATGGCAACCCGCACGACTACAGCATTGTGGGGGACTAGGGGACATCGAACGATTGTACTGTCCTCGCTCCTTTCACGTACTGTACATGTGACGGCTTTCTTTTTTTCTTCTTAAGATTGGTGGCTTCTGGTCCACGTGAGAAATGTTTCCAAGTCCATTCATCCACTAACGATATGCACAACTGAACTTTCGTGGTTGAGATCGACGGTCACCGAACAAAATAAGTTGCCAGAAGGAGCCAACTGATACGAAAGGACAAAAATAAGGAACCAATCGCACATTACTTTCACATGCGCAAAAGAACACATACCGATAATAGCTCAGCGATAGGTTTGGTTGGTCTCAGAAGGCATATCGGGAACCACCTTGCTTGTCGGTCGGTCGGGTAGTCATGCCGGCAGCATCAAAGCTTTGGGCCAGTATTCAAGAACAAAGCTGTTCTTCTCAGCCATGGTCTTTTGATGCGAGAGCACTGCCTTGGCTGCCCTTGTTCCTCCAATAACGAAATGCTTGCTATGCTCAGAGTTTCTGGTATGCTGAAACCAACGGTCTCTCAAATGGCGCGAGATCGTCATTCAGAATATCGTCTCAACTTGCAGGGAGACCAGCGAAGTTTAGACTTCCCATATCGAGGCATTGACCAGCCCGCAACACTGTACCATCCATCGCACAACCTTAGTACTAAGTTATATTAACAATAGGTAAAAACGCACACGGTCGTATTGGCTCAGGACGAAGCTTGGCAAAGGGCAGCAAAAAGTGCCAAACAGAAAGAAATTGTCGCCGAACTGCTTCTCCTCTTCGCTGCCCCTCAACTCAGAAAACCCCCCCGACAGCTGGTCCACTCCCCTCGGGGTAGCAGAAAACAAGAGACGTGAAGACCCACTTTCACCATAGTAAATGGCCTTTCTATGTCTCATGTTTTCTGCTACCCCCCTAGACTCCCAAACACCACACAGAGCGGTGCAATACAGTGGAGACTAGTTGGTATTGGACCCTCAAAAAGGACCCTGAAAATGCTGTCATTTTCTACGGCGGTCTAGTTTCTCATTCTACAGGGTCCGAGGGTTTAGTCGATACCAAGCCTGTGCTAGCTGATCGTTCTAGACGGCACCCCTGTATTCGTCTCTCAAAGTTCCAGGGCTGTTGCAAACTGAGCAACCACTCCGCCACTCCGCTTTTCCGTCTGTCTCTGAGCAGCCTGGCCTAGGACTACTGAGCATCAGCAGCAGGAAAGACATCCCATCAGTCTGTCTGATCGAGTTCCCATCTCGGGATTGGCGAAGTGGCGGTCCTTCTGATTCATGCTTGCATGCTAGTGCTAGGGGACCCCTATCCCCATCGAGACACGCGAGAGGCGCTGCTTGTACGAGGCAGTAAAACCGCCCGGGCCCCAAAATAAGTCTTTTCAAGACGATGACCCTGCGTCAGTAGCGCTGTAAACGGTCCACGAGCGCCATCCCCCCCCCAGCTGAGTCGTACAGCCACGAGTCCTCAGGGATGGCATATGTGCGCTTCCGCGATTCTTTAGGTCTCTTTGCCACGGCAGGATTCGAAAAGGCCAATAAGAGATCACAACCTTGGTATGCTGATGGAGACAATACTGTAGTGATCTTCAAGGATCTTAGAAAAAGATTGGCTACCGATGGAGGTATCGGTTTCACATTCGCCGTCCCTGCGAACCGTACGGATACAGCACTTTCGTTTGCATGTCTCGTGTGAATAAACGAACAAGGGAGAGTTTCTGTCGCCGTAGCACGGCGCTGGCTTGGTGATTGCGTTCCGATTTTATTTAACTCGTGATCATTTCGGAGATCGGCAACAAGCATTGATCGTCGCTACGTCAGTTTCGCGATTGGGCTGCATTATGTTGGGCCGTGATATTGTGCGAGACTGCGAACAGGATCCTAGGTCGTTTGGCGGTGTAGGGTAAGTGCGTTTTTAAGTATCCCATCATGTTGATATTCTGAGGACTTGTTGATAAGGCTTCTTTCATCACTGTTGTTGTATAACTATGCTTGCTCCATGTTATCGCTCGTCTCAAACACCATTTGGTCAATCTAACTAGCTCAGTCAATCGAAGTGATGTTTTAGACATGTGCCGTTCAACAGAAGTATCGACATCCAACTCAAACATGCGCAACGTAGCCAAAGCACATTTCACCAACATCACAGCGAGGTCAATCATGTGCCCGAGAAATATATTACACTCAACTTTGCTGTGTACACGAAAGGGTATCTGATGCTATTCCTTTCACCCAGATAGATATCAACAAGAACAAAACCAAAAACAATATGTGAAGCAAACTTTCCTCGGCATCCATATCCGTATCACGTGTGGCTGGCCCGTTTGCTACCGATGAAACGTCCATAATCCCCCTCTTCCCTTGAAATCGTTTATCGCCTTGGCAAGTTGTTTCGTCCAAAATTGCCACTAAAAGCCGGGCCTGCTGAAGAGTTCCAGCCCTGGGTCACACTGTTCTTGACGATCAGAGCGGCAGCAGCCGTAGCTGTTTGCCTCTCCTTTTGTCGATGCCGATCTCTGAGATAAGGCGCCGCCTCTGGTCGCATACGGAGGATACGCAAAATCATGTCATCGCTCGGATCAGCTTGTGCCTCACGCCTCTTCGCCTCCTTCGCCTTACGCATGGTGCCCAGGTTACGGCTCATCATGATACTCTTTCCGCGTCTGATCGTGCCCATGCTTGCAAACGACCCTGCACCACCGAGTGATGCCCCGAGAGCTGCCGGGGCTGACAGACGGTTGCTCTGCGAGTTCTGATGTTGGAGAGCTAGACGTGCCCGCTCTGTCGTTGCGGCTGCCATTCTCTCCGACTCACGGATCAGACTGTTAGTATCCTCAAAGTAGAAGAAGTTCAGCGAGGCAAGCTCGTGCCACTTAGGCGACTTGAGGGTTTCAGCTGGAACACCAAGCTGCTCTCCTGACTCATCTCTGGCATTGAAGAATTGAAACAGCAAGTCCAACCAATGATAGACAATGTCTAGCTCCTTGCGCGAAAGGGGCCGCTGCTGTGAAGGCTTTTCAGACAGGGGTGGGACTAAGAGGTTCTCAATGACCATCAAAACCTCTTTCCAGAGTCGTGCCATGACGGCATCCATCGTAGCCTTTGTTAATGTCTGTTTCATGATGGCGAAGTTCTCATCGAAGTAAGCAAACAGCGGCGCCAGTGCCGCCTCGATTTGAACTGGGGTTACAGTGGGCATCGTCGATGCTCGCTTCTTCCAAAGACTTGTGACGGATGCGCCAATACCACCCGTACCTAGCAAGTGCCTGAGAGTCTCCAAAGATAGGGTATGGTTGATCTGAGACGTGAGCTGTCTGCAAGTTAGCATATCTGTTTGGCCTGCGGTTGGGCATGTCATACCTTATCCGTAACCTTCCGGACCATGTCTCTCTCAGTGCGCTTCAGATGCCGGAAGGCCTTTCCGAAATGAAACTGTATATCATCTCTCTCGCCTTCCATACTGACTCTAATGAGCAATCGACCTTGTGAGTCCAAGTCCAACCAAAATTCGCGAGGCAGGTAGTCACTGAAATGAACAGGGTCAAGCTTGAGTGATGTTCGCCCAACGTAATCGTGGTCGCCAAAGGTGTCGTAGTCCCAGATAGTCGCTATCATGTTGACAGGACCTTGAACCGTTATGTCAAAAGTCTCGTCCCAGCGTGGATTGAGACTCCTCTGAATAATTCTCGTCTTGTGCAATCGCTTCTGATATTCATCACCGAATACGACGTATGGATCGCTGTAGCCGTTGGTGTCACATGCCTTAAGATCCTCAGCCTCGACTACTTTGATCGTGAAGGTGTACTTGTTGGGTCGCCGGGCCTTCTTCTTTGGCCCGTCAAGTTTCTCCAAGAGTAAAGCGCAAGCATCCGGGTCCATAGCCCGCTCTAACTTGTCAAGTTCCTGCATAGCATATTCGATGTTGTTGAGTTTGACGAAGGACTGCACGAGTTAGTTAACGTAATTAACAACCAGGATATGTTTTCTCACCTCAGAATAGAACTGGAATGGCTCGACGCGGTCCTTGTTGTTCCAGGCATCCTTCGCATATCTCATCCATTTCTCCTGAGTGGTTTGATTCTGTGCTGCCATCTCCTCTGCAGAGGGGCGATCCATTTCCTTCACAAACTTCTGATCGACAAGTTCACAATACTTGCCAATGCCCGCCGCAAACGCCTTGGAAAGAGACGTCATGAATCTAGCATGATGCTCGTCGTTACCCCAGTTGAGATTGAATATAGTGTCAAGAGTCTGGTTGAAAAGCATAAACATGTCAATGATGGAAACACTATGTCTCTCTGCGTCCCGTGGGATGTCCTCGGGATTTTCTGTCCGCACTTGGAACTGGTCCTGCTTGACGGCTTGCTCGACGTAGTCCTCCACCCTATTCTCTGCGGCACGAACCCATCGCCACACAAAGTCGACTAAAAGGTTCTCGATGTTGAAAGCGAAAGGACGGTCAGGTAGAGAATCGTTGTGAATTCGACGGATAGCAACCAACTCTCTGTACAACTCGAAGCCATCCTGTATGTCGAGTTCGGTGCCAGTCTCCTGGGCCGTCTCCAAAATGGACTCGATGATAGCATGTGCATCCTCTTCAAATCGCGGGAACACCTCTTCAACTAGAATCTGGAAGGGATTTACACCCATGATCTCTGGGTTCTTGGCATATCGTTTGTTGATTTTTTCACAAAGCTTGATAACCGTTTTGCCTAGCTTAACCACGTTGGCAAAGTCCCATTCGTTTCGATCGGCCGATATTTCCTTTTCCATATATTGACCGTACATCCTTTGAGCCTGTTCATGGAGGCGTTGACTCAGATGTTCAGCAAACTCCTCGGCCGCTTCAGGTTTAGGTGAAAAGCAAGGGTCGCTAAAGATGTGATTATCCAAGATAAATTGGACAACGCCTATTTGGGGAGGCTTTGTGTCATAACACTGCTCCATTCGATCGTAGAGGTCGCGAAGCAGAGTCTCATAGAGTGTCTGCAAAGTGTGTTGATATACGGCAAAATCATGTACCGTCCAGCGACTGGGGTCGATCTCGGATAGGGGAGTACAGTAGTTTGAGATGTGTGGAGGCTTTTTGACCTCGGGCAGTGGCGTCTTGATGAAATCAAAAACCGCGTCCAATTCTTCAGGTAGTAATTCTCGGTCCAAATAGTTACGAGATGCAACTTCTAGCAGAGTGATGAGCCTGGAGAACTGGGGCACCCTCCATCTCACACACAACTCAGTTAAAAGGTCCATGGATAGTTTCGATAGGGGTTGGTAGTCATGATCAGGATCGCTATTGATCTGGTCAAAGGTCATGGCATGCTTGAGAATATACTTGAAGAACGCTCTGGGGTCTTGAGGGACAAAGGTGTAAAGATTCTCCTCGACTGCTCGAATACCGGAATCCCCAATATCTAGTGATGCAAGGTTGATAGATGGATCAAACCCCATCGAGCTATCAAACCCCGGAATGCTGTAGGTCGACTGAGGCCGGCTGGAGAAGCCTTTGTCAACACCACCGCTGGATGCCTTGGCAAGCTCTGGCTTGGCAGTCAATATGTCAAGCATCATCTGCGATAAATGAGGCGACTCGGCTTTTTTCCACTCGAGGAAGGCGTCGTCAAGATCAAAATCGTTGCTCCCCAGAGCACCAGGCATGTCTGAATTGAGCCTGTGCTGATACGATTTGAGGTCCTTAAGCGCAGCCTCTTCTGTCCACACCCCTTTGTTCTCGTTGATCTCGGCTTGTGCTTCCGAAAGACTCAACCCAAAGATTTTGACTACTTGTTGAACGAGAGGCATGTCCTTGACATCATAACTCAAGGGGACAACGACCTCGATGGTTGTTCCAGCACCACTAGCACCGCCGCCAACTAGGTTCTGATCGTTTGTAAGGAGTTTCTTTTCGAGGATACTCAACTTGGACATAAGCTCAGTCTTGTCACGATCATGGCCTTGATCTCGCAGGATTGTGGCAATTAGACGGACAAACAAAGCGAGGTGGCGGTCGGGAATGAGCTTCCAAGAATCATCGTCGGGAGCGGCTCCTTTTTGGGCTGCCTTGGTGGTAGAAGTGTAGAACATAAGAATGAGTGGCTCGAGTTTCCTCTCCTTATCAATAGTTTTGCGAAAGTTCCTTTCAGAGAAGGTTGTGTAAGCTTCAGCAAAGCTTCGCTTGACAACAGGATCGTTATAACCCGGCAAGCGTTCACTGCCCCTCAGCACGCCGCCGCATCGTTCGAGCAAAGCGCTGGTGAAGTTGTGTGGTAGCTTGAAACTTGATGAAGAACCAGAAGTAAATTCCTGCACCAGGGCGCCAACGCTGGTATGAGTTCGGACTGGTTGCTTCGGGGCTGCAACATATTGCTTTCGCTTGGCCTTGGGTTGTAGAAGGTAATGTAGATAAGCCGACCGAAGGGCGAAACTGCGAGCCTCGTCGTGCTCGACAACAATTGGCTGGGCTCTAGAAGCTGCGCGAGCCCTACCAAGATCCCTACTGCTGCCCATGCGGCGGCCCGGGTTATATGAGCGTCGGGACGCTGACGACATGTCGACGATCGAGGGGCAGCGGATAACAACGACGGTGGTGTGGCGACGATGAGTACAGGGGCCTAGGTTGTGAGAATAGAGAATGTCTAGTAAGCGAGATGATACCGAGAATAGTCTGTATCTACGCGCTCAATATCATGACACTGTGTGTAGAGCAGGTCGTGAGATGTCAGCAAGGTCGATGCTGATGGCGGATGGAGGGAGGTTCGAGCGAGACAAGGGAGAAAAGGAGCGAAAGCGTTGGATCTTGAACAATGACGACGTAGGCAAAGCTATAGATATGTGATTGATTTTTCAATGGAATGACAAAGGCGTATGCTGGCTATCCTGACCTTGGTATTGTGGAACAGAATGTTTGGGTCGGGTTGGGGTCAGGTAGTAGATTGGTTATATGGATGGAATTGCCATCAAGAAATTGACGGTGAAGTGAAGGATGGAGCTGGAGGTCAGAGCAAGAGCCGCCCCCCGTCGCCTGTTTCCGTCTGATTGATTGATTGACGAATGGATCCCTGCAATGCGCCCAAGGTCCAAGATCCAATAATGAAACAGAAACAAATATTACCTAGTAGATACCTGGCCAAGGTAACGACGGATAGTGGCGTCTGCTTAGTATTTTATTAGTTGTGATGGAGTGATGGTAACTGTCACACAACGCATACAGCACCAGGAAACAACCTACGTTCTCGTTCCGCAGGTTGGCATTAAGGGCCTGTAAATTGGTGATCAAGCTTGGGCAGCCCAAAATAAAACATTACAGCCCAAGGAACGGGGTATAACGTCATATGTTTAGCCATTTGGCTTCTGGGCTGAGGAACCTGACACGTCCTTGCGCCGCTAATCCGCTCATGGTGCCGTCAAAGGACCCTGAGGAGCGCTAATGCCACCCTGTATCCAATGGAAACAGTGTAATATTTTGGGCGTTTCGCATGTTAATGCGACAAAATATCTTAAGTTGAGCGACGGCCGTCTAGAATCCGATTCTCTGATGGATATTTTGGTCGACGAATTAAAGGCTGTCTTGGACTGTATGCATGGAAATCCCATGAGCTTGGATTGCATATAAGAGCCGGTGTGGTTGATCAATGCATCGTTTCTAGGTCACCCATAGGGAATGAAAATAGAGGTCTACGGCTTTGTGGTGACTCAGTGTTCTTATTCGGCTCTGATACCCCTATGTCAAGGTCGAAGTATCCCGATGGTATCTATCTCTTTTTCTAGTTTGGCAAGTTAGTATCCTATCTGGATCGTAATGTTGTTCTAGAACATAAAGAGAAGAACCCATTACTGGTTCATTGGTGTGAATGGTTGGCTCAACACCATTCAGGTCTCAGACAGTCCTGCTTTGGTAAACTGTAATCTGACCAAACACTGCCCATTGTCTCTCAGGGACCTCGTATCAATATGGGATATCAAGGGCGGTTACCAGGCGGTTGTTGAAGAGCTTGGCCACTGTCGAACAAAAGATTTTCTGGAAATGTCATGTGTTTATTTCTTGTGCCTTGTCTGAGTCCCACCCTAGACGAGGTGGCTCAGGGTACGCAGCTTATGAAGACGGTGACACTGCATTGAATTTTGCCAGCTGTGGCGGTGTACCCAGAGATTCAACTGAGCCTTCACAGTATCATGTGAGTGAGAGAAACGTTATCAGTATTTGTATCCATCTCTCCCTGTGTTCTGCAACCACCTGACTCACGAGGAATGACCAGCATCCACACAGCGATTGGACAACGTCCAGGACACAAGCCCATCAAAGGAGCCAAAGGCAAGGGGCCTGGCGCCAAAGCCTGAAGAGATCAGCAGCACGAGTTCCTTTGCCTGGAGCCTTTGGGAATTGATTTTTTTCTTTCTTTTAAAAAAAACACCACCTTCTGACTCTCTCAACATGTATGATTGTGTGAGGGAGGACGAGAAAGTCTCTTAGAGTGTGATAAGAGCAGTTCCTCTGTCATTTACCAAACGGTCTTTCCACAGGGCGTCAAAGGTCACCTATCACACGTCGGTTGAGGCAACTTTGGCGTTCTGACTTGGGTCTTCGCCTAAGCGCCCATCAGTGGCGCCGTTGGGTTTCAAGTTGATGTATCAACTGGACCTCCCCAGTTTTCAGGGACTCGCTTGGCTTGGCCTGGCCTTGGCTCAAGTTGCAGATGAACATCATCTGTTGGCTTTAGATCTCGTCGGACCGTCAATCACGATTCAGCAATACATACAATTACCGAACTGACCCATATGAGGTCAAGGAGGTTGACCTAACTAGGCCTAACCAGAACCATTGCACACTAACATCTTATTGTGAGGTATGTCCGTTTTACCTAACAAGGGGTTCAGACCGGCTAAAGAACAGTTCCTTGTTGCCCTGATCCATTGCACAGAACCTTGCCAGATGAAGCAAAGCAACTGCTGGTGTTGGTTAGCAGAAAGAGGGGAAGAGGGGTCCAAGGGCGATTATTGTTGATCATGCTCGATTGTGATAAAGACAACTACAACATTATTCAGACAAGTGATTCATCAAATCAACAGAGACGAATGGCGCAGGATCAGGTAGCAAAGAGAAGAACCAATTGCTAGTCCCGGTCTGTGCTTGCTGATCACTAGAAATTGTGTGATTGATGATGAGATCGGTTAGACTGGTTCACTGGTATTTGTGCGAATCCAAAAGCAAGCTATCTTGATCAAGTTGCATGGAGAGACCCTGCAGAACAAGAGAATTAGTTACCGATATCTTGATTCACCAGATCAGGAACAGTCAGTACCTTAGTACCTACCTACCTAGTAGCTCCATGAGAAGATTGATACAACCTACCTACTAGGTAGGTACCCAATCGCCGTTGGTTACACATATAAACCCTCCTATTTGGTGGTTGGTTCAACTTTAAAGACAATATTGATAAATCCTCCTATAACAACTAGGTACCTACCTTACCCACCAAAGTAATCACAGATAACCTGTAGTCTGTGAAGAGAGAGGACTCTTCGAACCTTAACTTCCAGCTGTTTACTGCCTGATATCTAGTACTGACTGTACCTGCCTCCCCCGCTCTTTTCCTAAGTACTGCCTGCCTTTGATACCAGGGTTGTTCATTTGCCCTCTTTCCCTCTTCCCTAGGCGCTTTACGCTTTCCGTTTTCATGCATCTCATCCTCTTGTTCGTCGCAAGTCCTTGAACCAAACCTTGGTTCCTACCAATGTACTAACCTAATCTATTCAACCAACAAATACTTCAGCATTGTCCATCTCCTCGTTGATAGCATTACGACTAAGACAGGCAGCAGCACTTATCATCGTCTGTATGGTTGGCTCTTTTCCTTATTTGTCTGCCTGGGTCCTTTTTCGACACTTTTCAATTGCCTGTTGACCTCAACGCATTCGTTACAAGCACACGGTATTCTGTAGTCAACGAAACACCCTGCTAGGGACACTGCAGTACCTCCTGACGGCCGATTGACGAGCCTGAGACCCCAATACCAAACCTACTCTACACCTAATTGAGGTGCAAGTGGGCCTCCTCGGTTGGCTCAGCGCCAGATGACGGCCTCCCCTGTCCCGCCCTGAGCCCCGCGCTACCACTTTTCGTACCGGCACTATTTTACCTGCTGGCTGCAGCAGCTCGCTGTCACGGTGTCACGGTGTCGCCTGTCGTTGTGTGCCCCCCCCAGCGTGCGTTCGTCGCTGCAGTCCAGTCCATCTTAAAAGATCCAGACAGCTCCAGTAACCTGGGGCCCGTCGCAACTGTATTCGTTCCTCGTTCCCCAACCTTCGTCGCCCTTTTTGATCAACTTCGACCATGGGCATCGTCAGTAGCAAGCCCGACGAGGGGCCTGCTCTCTACTTGAGAGATCAAAACCGATGTATGTTGCTGTACTGTCACTTCCCCGCCTTTCCTTTGCTTCTCGCTGGACTCTGGCACTGAGGTTGTGGCTTGTTACTCTAACTGACCGACTCTGTTATCTAGTGAGCATATCCTCCTTGGTCGTCACAAATCCGCGAAAGCGCACTTCCGTGAACGTTGTCCCCAATGCATTTCCTGCTACTAGAGTATCGGTGCAGAAACCGCTCAGCGACACATCTCCTATAGAATTCGTCCAGGCAAGTTGCGCCGGTTTGCGACCTTTGTTCGAGGCCTCGACTGACCCGAGTGCAGGATCCCGATACTTCGAATTCAACGGCACCACCAAATTTCCTCGTGAAGCTCAGCAATGACGACGAACTTATATTCTCCTTCACATTTGTTATGCGCCAGGCACAGCTTGCGCAACCAGCATCACCTTCCGACTCAGCAACTACCTCGGTCGATACGAGCATATCGGGCCTTACCTATGTCTACGCCTCAAATCTCAAAGAAGTCGAGAACTTGGTGACTAGAGAGTTTCATGCAGACCCGAATCTTCACAGAAACGCCAACGTCGCATTGGTTGGCGATTATTCAACAGGAGGGAGCCCATCAGTTTCATTCGAATGGACGTGGAAATGGAAGCCCCCGAAGCCAACAGAGGACAAGGGCGGTGGCTGGAGAAACTCATGCAGTGTATTTTGCCATCCTTCTCTCATTGCGGGCTTTTGCTAATCTGGTACTAGTTTGTTGAATATGACCCTCGCGCGCATCGACTGCACACGTTGGCCAGTTTCTCCTACTTCGTTGCAGGTACCAAACCTCATGGGAACGTTTATGCCTCACCCGCTCATGCTTTTTCAGGCACGCCGGCGTCTTTGAGTCACCCGAGCTCACCATCGCCTCCCTTCCTTTTGGCGTCACCGCCCAAAATTCGTGTTGCGTCTTCCCAATCAGTTGACTCTCGCATGACTGTTCCCGATGTGATTGATGAACCTGTTTCACCTCTAGTTCCCTACGCCGAGATGCCTCTCACACCTGGACTACCTTACCTCAAAGAAGCTGTCAAAGTGGATGTGGCTTGCCCTAAACCAGGCGAGGAATCCATGGTCAGTGACGATGGCCCTGTGTTCAGGGCTACTCTCAAGGCTCTAGAGCAAAAGACAGGCAATATGAGGACACAGATGAAGAAGGTTTTGAAGAAAGCAGAACATGCGCACTCTTGCCAGAACGAAGCCAACGATGCATTTCTTTCCTTTGTCGATGCTCTACGCGAAGCGGCGTCGACGAATGCCAACGCAGTGCAGCCAGCTTTGGAACATTATTTCGATAAAATCGCCAGAGAAATCTTATCGTATGAGCGTCAAAACACTTACAACCTCCAGAAGATCATCATTGAGCCTGTAACCAAGCTATATCAGGTTGACATCAAACAAGCCGAATCGAAGAAACGAGACTTTGAGGAGGAAAGCAAAGATTATTACGCATACTTATCGCGCTATTTGGGACAGCGACAGGATTCGGTCAAGGCTAAGAAACTTGCGGAAGCCGATTCCAAGTACCAAAACAAACGACGCAACTTCGAACTCAAACGATTTGACTACTCAAGCTTCATGCAAGATCTCCACGGCGGTCGCAAGGAACAAGAAGTTTTATCCCAGCTTACAAAATTCGCCGACTATCAAACACGGGGTTTCATGGCAACTGCAAAGAAGATTGAGGTTCTTCTTCCACAACTAGAGGCTTTGTCTAGCGAGGTCCAAGAAGCCGATAAAGAATACCAGTATCAACGACGTGAGCGCGAGGAGAAGAGACGGCTTCTCGAGAAGAGCAACACACCTTACAAGGAGCCAGATCAGGGCAGCACTGCAAGCAACATGCCTATTTCGTCTGCCAGCAATGGCAATACGGGCAATACATCGGACTCTGATCTAGGCCGCGCCGATAGCACAGGATCCCAGTTGAATATCGGATCAGTGGGCATTCCATCGGGTGTCGAGTTGTCTAGGTCTCCTGGCAGCCTTGGTCAGTCATCCGTCGGAAGCCCAGTAGCAGTCTCTAAGTTTAAGGGCATCCGGGATCTCGAAGAACGAGATAACGTGCCATCTGTTGTCACCCATCGTAAAGAAGGTCTTTTGTGGGCGCTCAACAGACCTGGAGGACATGTCGACCCGCGAAACCTGAACAAACAGGGCTGGCATAAGTAAGTTTTTTTCTGTCGCCGAAATGAATTCTTGTTGACGTGTTTTTAGGTTCTGGATTGTACTGGATCAGGGCAAGCTATCCGAGTATAGTAACTGGAAACAGAGGCTCGATCTTCACATGGATCCCATCGACCTTCGCATGGCATCCGTCAGAGAAGCTCGCAATGCGGAACGACGATTCTGTTTCGAAGTTATCACTCCCAGCTTCAAGAGGGTATACCAGGCAACATCCGAAGAAGATATGAACAGCTGGATTATGCACATTAATAATGCCTTGCAGAGCGCGATGGAGGGCCGCAGTTACCAGGGAAAGCCAACATCATCAAACGGCGATTCCTCCATGAGGAGGGATATTGGCTCTGTCCTTACAGGGAAGACACAATCACTGAGCCATGGCAACCATCACAGTACTTCTAACAGTGGTATACCAAGTCGAAGGATAACAGTTGGTGCACGACCGAGTGCCATCAGGACTTCCAGCTCAGGCTACGATGAAAACCCCGATCGAGTGCTTCAAATGGTCCGAGACAACGATCAAGGCAACCTGTGGTGCGCTGACTGCGGCTCTGGTTCCAAAGTTGAATGGGTGTCGATCAATTTGGGCATCATCCTTTGCATCGAATGCAGCGGCATCCACCGGTCGCTTGGTACTCATATCAGCAAGGTGCGATCTTTAACGCTGGACATAAAGTCGTTTACTATTGATATTGTCGAGCTTCTACTGTTGATTGGTAACCGAGTATCGAACATGATTTGGGAATCAAAGCTCGACCAGTCGCTTAAACCGACAGGGCAGGCCAGCCGCGAACAGCGTCTCCGATTTATCACATCAAAGTATGTAGATAGGGCGTTTGTTGAACCTATTTCGCCAACTTTGTCGCGCTATGGCACGGCAGACGAGACCTTGCTGGCTGGCATTAAGAAGAATGAGATACAGCAGGTGCTCTATGCGTTGGCGCTTAAGGCGAATCCAAATACAGTCGACAAGATGAGAGGTACGCATGCTGTATGGCTTGCTCTGGCTGCAGCAGACCCGGCAGCACCATCACCAACACCATCACACACAGCATCCGACTCCGAAGCCAAAGCAGTACCATTTCCAGTAGCCGAGTTGTTGGTCCAGAACGGGGCTGAAATTCCTGGAACAATGCCAGCATTCCCCCTAGGCCGTTACGCGCAGCTCTACGTAGAGCAGAAGCGTGGGCGTACGCTTGTAGGAGGAGGATCAAGCGATGCAGTGCCCTCGCTGCCTGCTAACATGAGTCCAGCCGAGAAGCTCCAGCGCGAGAAAGAAGCTAGACTTCAGAAGCGAGTCAGTACGGGAGGCAGGCTGGCCAGATCTGCGATCCCCGAGAGATAGGAATCCAGATCCTGGGAACAACTGGCAGGCCTGGGCTCCTGCTACTCTCTCTATTATCTTTCCCGATCAAACAAGCAAAACAAATATGGCGTCTGCTTGTAATGACTTTGTTTAATGGACGATGAATTCTCTTTGGTAAGGAAGGGCGGCAGGTATTTTAATAAAAGACATGGCTGGGCGCAAAGGAGTTGACCGGCATCGACAACGACGTTTTTTACACTACAGCTGGAAAGGCCGACCCGAAAACTCTGTGGAGTCTAGGGAACAACATGGAAGAGGAGAAGGATTTGAACATATTTTATGTATCTTTGGATGTTTGAAGGAAGTTTAGTGGCATACATGTCTCTACTAGCAGCATTATGGCACGCAGGCCAGGTCGTTGGGTATCGACAGTTTCTGTTGATTACTCTATACTTACTTATTACGAGGGAAGGCTTGGCTATGGCATGATATTGAATAATGGTAATGTCAAGTCGAAACTGTGTTTTGTTATAAATACTGTCTGTGTTCGCCGTGATTAGTCTTGCTGATTTAAGTAAACTGCCAACAAATTGCATCAAAGAAATGAAAAACCATCAATTGCATGCTGCAACATGGAGGGAAGGGTTCCATGACAAGGTTAGAGAAGCCAGTGCTGTTGTAGTGCGCGTGACGGTGGCAGCCCGGCGAGGAACTCAGAGACGGCGTGACTCGAGGTCGACAGGTGATGATACGGATGAACAGAGTTGGCGCATGGGGTTGATATTATGAGGAGAATACTACAGCGTATGTTGTAATTTCTTGTAACTTGTGGTGAAACTGGGGCAGACTGGAGATCATCTGGACGCACGACATGAGTTGGTATCTCGATCTGTTCTATTTCTATGTGAGTTATGTCATTCTGGCTAAGTACAGTAAGGGTCGATCCACTTGTAAGGCACACTGCCACCGGGGAGTTTTGCCGTTGCTTTTGAAATACGGATTGATTTTTAACTGGGTGTTCACATGATGAACGACGCCTCGCTTCATACCTGGGGACCCACTGGAACGCAAGACCGAGAGATCCATTTACAGTGGGTTTAATGGAAGGTTTGACCCACCCCTTACAGGTGAGCAAGAGACAAGAGACGACACGATGGACCGGCCGATGTTGTCATGGACGATTCCACGAGGCACCAATGGCACTGAACGTGACTTCTCTCCGCTTCCTGAGCAGGCCGAATGAGCAACATCACTGTTGTTCTAAACAAATACATGATTTAGTGCACTAACATAAGCATAGGTAAGAAAATTATTACTCTGGCCCAGATTTTCCCCTAAAATCTGTGACTCGAATTCCATCGAGGCTGTTCAGAGTGGCTTGGTTCGGATCCAATTAAAAGGCAGGTACAGAGTACCATCTAGGCAGTTGTCGCACTCAGGTACCTTAGCTTGAGCTAGCTGCTCTAGGCTCCCGGCTCGCTCAGCAGGAACACCACAATAGTACCGCCTTCCTGGCCCAGGCTCGATTCACGCCCTTGCTCGTTTCGACTTCCTCCCGTCCATAATCTTCCTTTTTCTTCTCTTCCCCTTCTCTCAAGGCATCACAACTACCGAATAACCCCACCGAACAGCGTTAACCTTGTTATCAGCACCATAGCTTGTATCGTCTAACCGTTAACCATTACAATCCGTTACCCTTTGGTTTCTCTACTTGGCCACAAAGTATAGCTACCATCATGGCTCCGCAGCCAGAGAAGAGCCAATTGAAGCGTCAGCGCGTTAGTCCTTTCCTCACTCCTTTACTTTTACCTTGAAGTGGTATTCTTTTTTTGCCTGTGGCCATGATGCTCGAGTCTTTTGGACCCGTTTGCACTCATTATTCCATCTTGTGTCGCGCTTTGCCTGTGCCATTCGTCGCTAACTTTGACCTTCCCTCAGGGCTCGCTGCCAGAAGACGAGACAGAGACCAAGAAGCCTCGCCGAACCGAGCGCCTTGCGGGTGACGCAGACAAGACACCTGTTGTTAACAAACAACATCTTCCGTCCCCTCTCACACACCTTACCGATGACTCCAGCGAGCTCAACAAGGACTCTACCGTGACTCCTCCGGGGAAGAAGGAAACCGAGAGTACCCCCAAGAAATCTGAAGACAACTCACAGAACCAAGCGCTGTCCTCTCCTCCCCAAGACACGCAGCCGTTGAGCCAGTTCGTCGATCGCCACTCCGCCATTTCAGACGATATCGAAGATGAGATTCGCGAGGGTGTTTGGGGATACCTTGTTCCTTTGGATCCGAAGTACGGCGATAAGCCCATCGTGTTGAAAAAGCGAAGCGCATGTCCTCTGCCAGACACGGTTTCCGATGCGGCGAAGAAGGAGAACAAGAACAAGAACAACACCAATGACAAGAACGGCAAATCAGCGGCGATGAAAGACGAAGAGACCTTCGAGAAGAAGAAGGAGAAGGGCGCTCCTTCTGGCGGTTATCTGATCGGGCGCCACCCCGAGTGTGGTAAGTAGTAGAGTGAGTACTCGTATGTCATTTTCTTGTTGCTAACCAACAGCCAGATATTGTCGTTAACGATGGCATTGTATCGAACAGACATTGCCTTCTTTTCACTGAAAACAAGGGCAATGACACAGTGGCAATCGTCGAAGACTTGTCAAGCAACGGCACATACGTCAATGAGGCCATTGTGGGACGAAACCAACGTCGTGAGCTGGAGGAGCAGGATGAGATTGCGGTCCATGGCAAGGCGCGCTTCGTCTTCCGGTACCCCCAGACTCGCCAAACCAGCGCTTTCCTACAACAGTATACTCTTCTCGAGAAACTTGGTAAGGGCCATTTTGCGGAGGTCTACCTTTGCGTCGAGAAGACAACTGGGCAACGTTTTGCTGTCAAAATATTCACAAAGCACCCTGGGGTGGAGGATCGCTCCAAAACGGAGGGCCTGCAACAGGAGATTGGTGTTCTGATGGGTGTCAGCCACCCCAATGTCCTTTGCCTGAAGGACACGTTTAACGAAAGAGATCGCGTCTATCTGGTGCTCGAATTAGCGCCCGAAGGAGAGCTTTTCAATTTCATCGTGATGAAGCAGAAGCTCACCGAAGACGAGTCCAGGAAGTTGTTCGTGCAGCTTTTCCAGGGCATAAAGTACTTGGTAAGTTGTTTTATCTTGGGCTGGTGCCCCTTCAAGATTGTACATCTAACCGTTTACCTAGCACGAACGCAATATTGTGCACCGTGATATCAAACCAGAAAACATCTTGCTGGTAGATAAGAACCTCCATGTGAAGCTTGCGGATTTCGGGTTGGCCAAGATCATCGGAGAAGAATCATTCACAACCACACTATGTGGCACTCCCAGTTACGTCGCGCCGGAAATTCTCGCCGACTCTAAGCAACGCAAGTACACGAAGGCTGTCGATGTCTGGTCATTGGGAGTCGTTCTTTACATCTGTTTGTGTGGTTTCCCGCCATTCTCTGATGAACTCTACTCGCGCGACTTCCCTTTTACGCTTTCGCAACAGATCAAGAGCGGCCGCTTCGACTACCCATCGCCTTATTGGGATTCCGTTGGAGACCCAGCACGTAAGTCATATCATACTGCACTTAAATACGAACTTGCTGACTTGTATAGTTGACTTGATTGACTCAATGTTGATTGTCGATCCTGAGAAGAGGTACACGATTGACCAGTGCTTGCAGCACCCCTGGCTCACACAGAGCTCCCCCTCGGTCAACGATAGCACTGGTGGCTTGGTGGGTGGTATTGCCGGTCTCGCAGTCAACCGAAGAGCTCCTGCCCGTGAACGAACACTGTTGTCATCACTCAATACTGTTGAAGTTACCGCCCAAATCGACGCTGGCAAGGACAAGCGACCCGTCAAGGTCTTCGCAAAGAACAAGGGTCGCGTCACAAACTTCTCAAAAGAGTCTGATCCTGCTTCACGACGAGCACCAGACGAATTCATCGAGATGGGAGGTAAGGGTGACCAAGAACTATTCCCGGATGATGACTCGAGCATTTACCCCACAGGTGATAATGGCGAGAAGATCAAGGCAAGCAAGGCCCAGCGATAAGCCAACAGTATTGCAATTTTTGAGTCTATTGTTTGGGTTTGGTTGGTTGGTTGGTCGGGTACAGGTGTTGGGTTTTTGTTTCATCTTTTGTTGGTATTCCTTATCTACAGCGAATTTCTCATAGAGGCAGTACAGGAAAGATTGCTGGGGTTTGTCATGGGTAACTTTATTTGTCTGGTTTCCTTGAGTACATGATGGCTCATAGAGAATGGAGGAGGTGGGTCATGGGGAATGAGCGTTGCTGCTAAGCATTTAGTAACTATTGAAAGCCTACCAAAAGTCTCGTGTTTTTGTTCATGTTTACTGCAGGCTCTCCTTGCACAGTCGGTTGTGATATATATTATCAGATGGGCTGTTGAACTTGACTTGAATGCAACATACGAGAGTGATACTGCACTTACAGACTTGCAACTTGTTATCTCCACGTGATTTATCGCTTAGCGCCCACACACTGGCAGGTTGGAGAAAACCTCTGGCGGGGTGCAAGGCCCCACTAGCGAGGGCTATTCGCCTGGGACGAGAAACTTCACATTATTCCGCTCGTCGACCTTACAAACGAACGCTTCGAGATCGTCCCTTCCGCCCCGGTCTTCGCTAATTTCTACCTCTCGCTACTTCTCGTCCGCATCTCCGAAGCCGGAACGAGAAAGTTTCGACGACTACCGCGACCGATATTCTCTAGATCGAAAATCCCCCCGCGTGGGAGTCACAGGCAAACATGGCCGATACCAAGACTGCCGGCCAGCCCACTCTGGTCTTTGTTGATGGATCTTTCGAGGATCTCGCCGCCGAGATGGCCGAGTACCTCAAGGCTGAGGATGCCAAGCAGCTTCTGAGCCAGGAGAAGCAGCCCTCCAACGAGGAGGTTCTGTCCAAGCTGGTCTCTGCATCTGGGGCTCTTAACACTGTCCCCGAGAAGGAGTATACCGCCGCTTCCAACCTCATGACCCATCTGGTTCTGCAGTCCTCCGACCCCAAGAAGTTCCTGCCCACCCTCTGCACCACCTTTGCCAAGCCGCTCGTCAACTCTCCCGTCCACGGCGTCGGTCTGTCACTCAACGCCCTGACCACCGTCTTCAACCTGCTCGAACCCAGCAATCCCGTCCGCGCCCGTGTCTTTATGGAGATTCTTAAGTTCTTGAGGTCGCATGCCATGTTTGAGAGTCTGCGCACATACCTCGATAAGCTCCCCGAGTGGCTCGCTACTTGGGGAACTGATGCCGATTTCCAGCGAAAGATCTACGAGGAGGTCGCCGAGGTTGCCCTAGAGGCTGGCGAGGAGCAGTAAGTTCACGCCATGATATCTGGAGTGCGAGCTGTTCTGTTTGCGATGTTTCGGACTGTTCCAGTTTTGATATCTACAGACAGAGATAGTCGCACCCGCACAGTTGTTTTGTAGCATGACTTACTAAACATTTGACAGGCAAGCCTACGAGTACGTTGTCAAGGCCCTCCGAACATTCGACGGCGACGCCATCTCCTCCGAAGACGCCCAGCGATTGTCCCTCCGTGCTGTCAAGAAGGCCCTCACCTCCACCAACCACTTCCTATTCCAAGATCTCCGGGGTATTCCCAGCGTGCAGGCCCTCAGCGACTCCCACCCCGTCTACTCGCAACTTCTTGATATCTTTGCTGAGCAGGACCTCGAGGACTACAACGACTTCAACGATGAGCACCAGGGTTGGGTTGAGAAGGAGAGCTTGGACCACGAGAAGCTCCACCGCAAGATGCGCCTCTTGACATTCTCCAGCTTGGCCGCTTCCACCCCTAGCCGCGAAATTGAATACTCCAAGATTACTAAGGCTCTGCAGATCCCCGAGGATGAGATTGAGATGTGGGCTATCGATGTGATTCGCGCCGGTCTCGTCGAGGGTAAACTTTCCCAGCAGCGCCAAAAGTTTCTCGTCCACAAGGTCACATACCGTGTGTTCGGTCAAAAGCAGTACCAAGAGTTGGCCAACCGAGTCGACCACTGGAGGACAACTCTGCAGAACGTCCTTGGCGTCCTGCGCCAAGAACAGGCCAATGCCAAGTCCCAGAAGGAGCGTGAGATTCAGGAGTTGGAGCGCAAGGTCGCCAATGTTGGTATGGGCGGTGCCCAGGATCGACGCCGACAGAACCAGAACCGGGAGCCTCGCGAACCTCGTGAACCCCGCGAGCCTCGAGAGCCCAAGGAGCGAACGGAAGATGACGATTAAACGCAGAACGAAAATGCTAGGATACGACCAAAAAAAGAGACTAGAGCAGTCGTGGGGAAGCAAAATGAGGGGGGTTTTTCTGGGAATGGGGGACATTGTTATACCTGCTTTGTGTTAATACATCGTTGGGCACATGAGGAAATCCAGCGAACGAAGGGTTGCAAATGGCGTAGCCGGTTTCATGAGCATATTGGCCTTCTCCTTCCCAGCATTGAAGAGAAGATAGTGTCACGGCACTTGTCTTCCAAGACATAGAATCAAAAATGAATGCTTGTTAAACAAAACGGGAGCCCTGTGAGGGCTGGTGCATAGAATTGCTGCTGTGAGATTTGGTATTTGGTATTTGGTATTTGGTATTTGGTATTTGGTATTTGGTATTTGGTATTTGGTATTTGGTATTTGGTATTATACGTATTGTATGGACGCCCTGATGGCTACAATAGACCGAGTGTGGAAATTAGTTAAAAGGATGATGTGAACTTTTTGTGAGGGTCTGGGTTGTGTATTCGTCCTATATATGAGGTCAGGGTTTGAGCTGATAATTCATTCCAAAATATAGTCAAGTGCGAGTCAGAAAACCCAACTCAGTGGCAAACTGGGATATGAATATTGGTACATGGGACCATCATGAAAGGCATTGGATTAGAAATATCAATGATAAACGCACCACTACGACGATTGACAAGGGCAACGTAGCCCCCAGTTCCCACGAGAGCGACAACCAAGAAGGGCCAGAACTTGACTTCATCATTGCGACGAGGCTTCGGGGGCTGAGAAGAGTAAGGACGACTGCATTGAACGACCCAAGGCGATGTGCGAGGAGTGAGTCGAGATGCTGAAGCGGCGAGGCGCCCAGTGAAGAGGGGCATGCGTGAAGCCATCGGAATATAAGTTGTTTGTGTCAACAAAAGTACCTAAGCACGCAGAATGATTTGACTTGAAATTGATATATGAGAAGGAATGGTCGGTCGTTGGAAGTTTGTTTGAGATAGTGATGGCAATGAGAGATAATGAGACGAGAGAGCATCATAGCAAAATCAGGTGAGGATGAGTGTGTGATCACGTGACGTGAGGATCATTCAAGCTCTCGATGAATTAACATATCAATGAGATCAAACCATTCATCACAAGTTTGTTATTTGAGACCCATAAGTTAATGATACGAACATGGCGCTGGAACATAGTCGTGAAGAGCCAGTCAATTGTTACAGGGTTGTGTAAGTCATGAAGAGAACGAACATACATGGGTGCTGTGTACACGCCTAGTATGTAATTACATAAATTAGTCCCTGTCTGCATAGATTGAATGTGTACGATCTAAGAAAGAGGTTATGTCTATCTATATTCATTCAGAAATTGTGGCTGCTGTAACAAACTGGACAAATGTCGTTGCTTCATGGTTGATACAAAGTATCGGGTCAGGCATTTGCATCCTGATAGCCGCCCAACCAGCCCCTCGCATTTGTATTGCTTGACCTCAGCTTTGATCCCACCCCGCATCAGGTGAGTTACACCCTCAATAGTTAACTTTCTTCCTCCTGACATCATCTGTGATTCTGGCAAAATATCTGTCCAGCTTATTGTAAGCTTCTGTTTTTGATCTGTCGATATAATTGGTTGCTGGGCCAACATCAGTCTATCATGCCTTCAACACCCCGGTTCAAACGCCAACGAGATCCTCAGACACCAAAATCACACAAGATGCGCTTACCAAAAGGCCGGTACAGTGATGGCCACTGGTGGTGTAAGTTCCTAATTATTTACGGCCTTCGATCCCGATAATAATAACATCTGTCTAGGTAATTGTGAGCCTCGTCAAAAGGCTACACTCCGCGAAGTCAAAAAGACAGGACCAAACAACGGGAAGCTCTATTGGAAATGCGACGACTGCAACTTCTTTATCTGGAGAGACGAGGCTCAAATGCGCGAGACCGGCTTGAGAACCCCCCGAAAAGGCGACGAATCTGCCAGGTCCGCACCTCCCACCATGACCCAGCAGTCTCTTGTGACGTATGGCTATCAAGTCACTCCAAGCCGGCGTCAGAGTGACGAAGATTCTGTTGATAGCGCGGAATCTTCTGAAGACTATAGTCCCGACACTCCTATGCCAAAGTCTGCCAGAAACCGAACCCAAGCTTCGGGTCCTTCAAAGCCATCTGCTGTACCACCAGCAGCCGTTGAAACTCCAAGTCGTGGACCGGCCAAGAGACGTCGGGACATATTTGAAGAGGACAAAGAAGAGTTCAGCGATTTAGGATCGGATGAGGAGCGTCAGATGGCTGCTATCGCGGACAAGAGTGCCGATAAGGCTATCCAGAAACGATACACTACGCCCAGTGCCTCGCGCTCTACTGATGCCATTTCTGGGTTGCCAACACCCTCCGTTTCACGCACCCTATTCCCCGCCAGTGAGTCTAAGAGACAAAAGCAGGTCTCGTTTGATGAGACCCCCTCACGGCACACTGGTACCATGCCATCCGCTACCAGTTCGGCAAACACAACACCATCCAAAACACCATCCAGGCAGCAAGGGCTTACTCCAAGCAGCTCTTTTGAGACGGACTACGACGTCATGGACGAGGTCATGGGCCTTTTGCGAGGTAAAAAGGTTGACTCAAAGACTCTGTCATCTGTGCAGAACATTTTGACCACTGCCGCACGCCGAACCAAAGGTATCGTGCTGGGACGTGATACCGCCCGGGCAAGCCTCAAGGACAAGGATGAAACGATTGCAACCCTACAAGAGCGAATTGTGACATTGGAGAATCGCGAAAGGATGCACAGAAAACAGATGACAGACATCAAAGCCAATTTGATGAAAATGTACGAAGACAACTGATTGTGCAAGTTTGTGAGGAACAGGGATTGGCGATAGTCAGGGCACGATAACAATATGGGCGTTGGACTTTAGATAATAGTGATAATTAGATATACCCTTTTGAGCGACTGAGTTGAGTTGAAATGGAATTAGTAGGTATGGTAGGTTTCTCATGAGAATTGGACAAGGTTTGTGTCGGTGGTAGCTGGAAATAGTAATATTGCCAAAGGAATACTTTGTAGATACAGCATAATCATGAGTTTTCTATTACTGTTCTAGACACGAGGTCTGAGTCTTTTATAAGCTTGAATATTAGTAGTTTTCTTAGTCTAAACACTTAGGGGTCCGACTCCAGGACAGCTCCCCCGAAGCACAATGTATGTTCGATTCATGCCTTAGAAGCTGGATCCCAACCGTTCGGCGAGAGCCTTTTCGGTGTTGGCATAGACCTCGTCAGGTTCAGGAGTAGCATCAAGCTTCAGAACCTTGCCAACCTCCTCAAAGCGGTTGACGACAGGCATGCTGGTCTCGATAAAGGTGCGGAATCGCTTGCGAATACTCTCGGCGTTGTCGTCCTCGCGGCCACTGGTCTTGCCACGCTCAAGAAGGCGGGACTCCATGACGGCTTCAGGGCAGTCAAAGAAGAGGACGAGCTTGGCGGGGCAGACAGTCTCCTCGAACTTGACAGCCTGATCCATCTTGCGAGGGAAACCATCGATGAGGAAGCGGCCCTTTTGCGAGCCTGTCTCCTTGAGGACAGCGGACATGGCGTTCTCGAGGAGAGCAATAGTCACCTCCATGGGAACGATGAGGCCGTTGCGGATATAGTCCTTGATGAGATCGCCGTACTGGGAACCGGGCCTCTCCTGCTCAGCGCGCAGCAAGTCACCGGCCGAAAGGTGGGTGAAGCCGTGCTCAGAGACGAGCTTGGAGCACTGGGTACCCTTACCGGCACCAGGGCCGCCGAGAACGAAGATGACGGTTACATCTTCAGGGTTGAAGGTGGGAGTTGACTTTTCGGGCGCGGGGATTTGTCCAGCGGACTCGGGCGCATCTTGAGGAATGACAGGCATGATTAGGTAGGTACGTCTAGAGAAGGAGGGGTTAAAGTTAGTCGAATGTAGGTAAAGAGCTATCATGGATGAGGGGGATAATATACCGTTTTTCGTCTGGTTGTATAGTTAAGGTAGTATCATCTAGGTTTGATCTTATGGCAGAAGTAAACAAGGAAAAGAAGCTTGATGCTCAATGCTTAGATGGAGATCGAGTTGATGCGATGCTGCCAAGACAGGGTGTCCTGGACCCCTTGCCTTTGACAGGCGGTGTCCAAAGATGACTCAAGCCTGAGGCATCCATGATGTGAGTCCACTTTACAAGCTCTTGATCAACGTCTTATCAGATCGACAAGGACATGACAATACGACGGACGAATCACATTCGTACCTAATCCCCAGGTAAGGTTAGTAGTAGTTACAATCCTATAAAGTGAAATGCAAATGCCTGTATTCTGCTGTTCTCTTTTATAATAACATAGCCCTGTCTACTCATCAGAGAGTACCTGATATCGATCTGGTTTGAATCAGGAACATCAACCAAAGACATTTCATCCTTCCATAGACAATCCTTGCTATGTGCGTGTTCTCTCAAATCACATGCATGGGTTTCGTTCCCGAAGTACAATACTGACCATGCATTCTGGCCTTGACCCAACTTTGCCTTCCTAGCAGCCGCACCAGAAATGATCAACAACATTGCTCCAAAAATCGCATGACCTCGCACTTCGCACTTTGCTACCGTATGCCTTGATATTCCTCATGAGTGATGTACCGTCACCATGGGCGGGCAAATCTCAATGGCTTGATCAAAGTTACGGCCATCAGCATTTCCAATCTTCCTAAGTCGGGGCGAGATTTCAACGTCCACGGCCTCGGCTCCGCCTTCCTCTCCCGAGTGGTGACGAATGTCGAGGTCATCCCAGTCCCAATCGCTCTGTAGCCAGTTGATGAGGTAGAATGCCCGAGATCTCAGAAACTTATCGTTCAGTCTAACTGCTCTGCGAACAATACTCAGAAGACGATTCCGAGGACTCGTTCTGGCTTTTATTTCTTCAGGGTTCATGAAGATTTTCAAGGTCAGCGCCATCTCTTGTGCAATGCTCGTGGCCTGTTCGCGGTTGCCGTCATCAAAAAACTTGGACATCACATCGGCTTGGCTGGACTTGAATGTACTCAGTTGCATCATGCCCTCGAAGTCAATTTCTGAGAAACTGTCAGTATGGGATGGAGAGATGGAAAGGGAAATGTATGATCAGCACATACCTGAGATTGACAGACAGTAGCGATGGAAAGCATTACCCGCGGGGCCTCCCCAGGTAGCCTTTCCAGCCTGGAAGATGTCTTCGACGAGACGCAACCAAATGTAGCGCTGGAAATGATAGGGGGCTGTGACAATGTTCTTCTTTTGTTGTTTCTTGAGAGCTTCGACGTCTTTTTGGTTCGCTCCCCGAGGCGCGGAGTCTCGGTACGGCTGCTTGGTGAGGACCTGGAAAACAAAGTTGCGAATCTCAAACGCGATTCCCTTCCATTCATTTTCAGCATCGCAGTCCATCAACTTGAACGAGGAGGGAGCGATGCAGTCCTGCTTCAAGGTGGCGATGAAATGATTCTGCTCTGACATGCGTCTCTTGAGCTTCTGGGTCTCCTCGTGTAGCTCATCGATCTTTTTGCGTAGGCCTTGGTCATCTGTAGGATGGGTGAGGTCCTTCTCGCCCATGTTAGCCGCCTGAGCCTCCTGCAACGCTTGCTTGATTGAAGCAATGTTCTTCTGGTCCTCGTTGCGATCCGCTGCATCCTGCTTCATGCGACGCTCCAGAGACTTGATGCATCTGTGAAGAGTCTCAATCTCAGGGATACTGCTGAAGGCTGGCTGTGGTGTGACACTGGCCTGCGAATGCGCTGGAGTCATGGCTTGAGTAGACTTGTTAGTCTTGATCTTTATCATACGTGACTTCTTGGTGGGAGATTCGCTCTCAGCTTCGGGGCTGCTTCTTTTCTTGGGGGAAGATGGCCGGTTGAGCGTCTCCATGGATGAAGCACTGCTCGGTGCCGAGATGACTTTGATCGATTCGGGGCTAAAGCCGACACTGGAGTTGTTGTTCTCAGCACGTAGGACTTCTACTGAAGCCGTGACTCGGGTCTTGATAGGCAGGTCATCATCCTCAGAGTCGGGATCTTTCATGTTCTTTGTAGGAGCTGCAGCTCGAGAAGGGCGTTCCCGTCTCTCAGGGCTACAAGAGAACTCCATCGTGTTTGCAGTTGTCGTCGTAGCTCAAAGGGGAATGTTGAGGTGCAGAGGTGAAGAGTGGTGGAGATTGTAGGCAGTGTTGAATAAAATAATAGCATCGAGCTGGCAATGATGGGAACTGATATACAGCCAAACGGCCGTTTGCCAGTGCCAAGAACTGGCAATCAATTTGAACAATAGCTAACTCCGCTAAGCAAACAAAAAACATCCAAGTAGCCAATGAAAAATAGCATGCAACTGTTTGCAAACAAGTGAATGGGGAAGGGATGCAGTGAATGCCTAGAGAACTGGATCCTAGACTAGATGCACGCGCAGCCTGGCGTGATGCAGAAAGGAGCGAAGCGCTTTAAATTGACAGGAGTATCCTCCTCAATGATTTATGATAGTAACACTTTTGACAGTAAACACCTCCGGTATAAATTACACTGGCACCAAATATTGCATTCTTGCTTAACGGCTTTGAATATGTGCTTGAACTACGGCATCTCGCCCAAGACGCAATCAAAGTTGCTATGCAAGATTCAGTTCAAACCTGTGTTACTTCTACTGTTACCAGTTGTCTTATTAATGGTAATATTGGATTGATTCAGTCAAATGCCGACTCGTGGACGAACGTACACAAAACCAGGGAGACGGGCAATAGTTTGTGTATAATGACTACCTACCTAATTCACGAAGACCACGTGCACAACAATCATGCAATCTTCCCAAGATGCATAGAACCATAACTAAACTGATATTGATAAGGTCGCTGCACTTTCTTTTTGTTAAGTTTGATTGTGTATCGCCTGTGATATAAAGCTATAGTGCCTTGGTAGACACTCTTCAAATGCATCTTCTTGGGAGGACAAAGGACCTACCTTACAGTAGTAAAGGAAAGTAGGCCTACAAACAGAACATACGGATGGCTACGAGCATTTACTTTGAGGCATAACCGTTCAATGGAGCATGCCATGAATTTCAATTCATCTCCCCAATAGGCTTACAGCCCAGCCTAGTCTTATAGTGAGACGCTCGGCAAGTACGATTAGCGATCCCGTCTGCGATATACTAGGTCTGTAGTACACTTCCTTTACCCCAGTAAGCATCGCCACCATAAACCGATTTACTAATAATTGATACCGATGCTTTCTGATATCAAATCTTATGCTCCAAGGTTCAGTTCCATGTAACGAATCAACAGTCGAAATCAACAGCTGGTTGTCCGCAAGCGGCAGGTTGTCACGTGTGGCTTTTGTTGACGACAGCCATCTTCCCCAGGCCCAGTAAGAATACAAAGCATAGGCCAAAAGCAAGCGTGTTTCATGGACGCGAGAATATTGATCGCATTGCTCCGCCTTAATTTCCACCAGCCACCGACGGGGCAGCCGTTGTACCGACGATATCTTGGCTCAAGGCGTAGAGGAGCCCACTGAAGATACAAGCCTAAGGGTTTGCTATGTATTAGGGCAAATCAAGTAGCAGTCTGTGATACAGGTATTTATAGACATGCATCAGAAAGAAGGAGGACGAACGCGTGTGTCTCAAGTAGAGCCAATCCAGTCTGAGCATGCATCCTGGAATGGGAACTTATCCCAGCCCACTGGATCCGTAGAGCCCAACACCCATGCGGCCTGAGTAGCCTCTCATTGGTCAAGCCGTAGAACTGCCGGCCGCTTTCGTCCCCGGGCCGTTCTGCACTGGCTTCATCCCATTGACAGGGCGAAATTTGGGGGCTTTTACTCCTTGCCAGGGTTGGACAGAGCCTCTAGCTAAGCTTCTGCACACTGAACCTTTAGCGGGGATAACCGATGCGCATCACAGTATCGGCCCTGATTGGGCGACGACCGAAGCCATGCCTTCTAGAACGACCACTATCAAAATTACGAGACTGGCTAGTAGACTGTCTTTCCCCTTTACCCTTGCTGCACCCACTCCGACTCAACCAGCGCCTCTTGTCTTGACTCGGGACTTTTCATTCCTCCATCCTCTCATTTATTCTTCTATAATCAATCACATTAGCATTCGCATAATCTGCATTGCATTGCACCGCGACATACATCAATCAGTTGGCTAGATAGTGTCAATTCTTGCTTGCATATACCTTTTCGAATGAACCCGCCATAGTCCACGTAAACCTAGACGTCTTCGCCTCGAATCTCATCGCGTCGAATCCCCTTCAACAACTGCCGCTTTATTGCATCCGCATCGATCTCCTGGACTTGGATAAACAAACGACAGAATGGCAGAGGGACTCGTAGGATGGGTTATGGAGATGACGGCCTGGGTGGCCCCCTTCTTCATCGTCATGTCGCCCATTCTCTCATACGCCGACCAGATCGTCTCCATGTACCGAGCAAAGACCAGTGCAGGCTTCTCTCTTGACATTCCTCTTATTATGCTGGTCGCGTCTTTTCTGAGGTTTGTTTTCCTTGGCTAAATACGAATGCTGTGGACTGCGACTAATCCGTGTATTCCCGAATGCAGAATATTTTACTGGCCCCAAGCCCAATACGATACGAGCTTACTCCTTCAGTCCCTATTGATGGTTGTCGTTCAAGTTGCTCTCCTCAAGGTCGCTCTCGACTTCCGACCTCCTCCGCCCACTAAAGGCGGTGACGCTGGTCTGCCTTTTGCCGGCGCCGACGACAGCTTGATGGGATTCCAGCGCCCCTATAACTTTTGGCAATGGCGATCTCCCCGGCGGTATGTGTTGCTTACTAATGCTACGTGTGTCCCTGGGCTAATCAAATGCAGATACTGGCAAGCTATTATGTATTTTGCCGCTGCTCTCGTTGTTCTTGAGCTTCTCCTCTCCCAGATGCCTGGGCTCTATACTGTATATGCCAACACCATCGGATGCATTGGGCTCGGCGTGGAAGCGACACTACCCATCCCTCAGATCCTGATTAACGCACGAACCAAGTCGTCCAAGGGTCTACGATTATCAGTCTTGGCTGCTTGGATTGGCGGTGACACCATGAAGCTATTCTGGTTCTTCACATCAAAGTCGGAGATCCCTTGGTCTTTCAAGATCTCGGGTATGTTCCAGGCGTCATGCGACTTTTTCCTCGGCTTCCAGTATCTGATCTACAACACCAACACCGCGGAGGAGTCACAAATCAAGGAGCACCCCATGGTTGAGTGGGAGGCACCCAAGGCAACGACGCGAAGCCACAGCCGAAGCCTTACCCCTACACGACGACCTGCTCCATTTGTTGTCGCGGAAGAGGTCAAATAGACTATCTACTGTCGAATGTTGAACGATATAATGAAGGTGATGTCAAATCTAATGCGTCGGTTTGATTACGAGCTGCTGCGATGACGAATTGCCGGGAGATTAAGTTTGGAAATGGGAAGAACGAAGCGACCCCTGAAAGAGATGGAATGAGAGACGACACAAGCGATGATATGAGATCGGCTCTGATTGTGCCAGGAATCGATTCCAAGCGATGATCGAGGCAAAAGACTTATCGTAATGCGACAGCAATTCCACATGTCGTCTTTGTCTCTCGACTTGTTTAAGTCCCCCACCAATTACGCAATATTGGAGCGATTGCCGGGTCTTGGCTTCAGTCCAGATCCTGGTCCCTTTTGGTCTCGGCTCGTTTCTGAAACAGGCACACAAAAGTCTCACCACCAGCATCAGCCACAGTACAGTACCGTTCCATTGTCGTTAGGATCTGTTAGTGGGGCACATATTTGGACAGTATATTGAGCAACTAGATGCGCATCTAGACGATTGCTATCTGTGAAATGATATAGAACATAGACTAATAATATTATAACATCATTACTTGAATTCTCTCAACCTATTATCTTTCGGTTTATCCCATGATATTAGTTTACTGAGGTTTTGTATACTTGGCCCTATGTCTTGCACTATCTAAGCTTCACCACACCCTCATGACAGTTCTGTTGGCCTGCCCCCTCCCTGTCTTTGTTATTGTAACCTCACAAACGCCAACTAATTCAGGAGATCGATGATTGTTGTTTACTTTAACATATGATATCTCTGTAAGCTCTAAATCTAGTTACTGCCCTCTTTGAGCAATAATATTGCCCTGAACTTATCGAGTCCGTCTCGTGTAACACTTTTGCTGCATTACACTAGAGAACTCGACTGACCCACCACCACAACGAAGTTACCTAACAGACAGGACTCGCAAGTCAACAAACATCAAAACTGATATTATCCGACGCATCATCTCTTAGGTTTTATCAAAGGTCGACTTTTTAAACAAACTCGCCTTGTTGTTCTATTTAACTATTCTATTACGCTTATCTTTCAGACTTTATCTGGTGATTTTTGTCCTCCTTGGCGATTTCATACAGTCGGCCCAGCAACACACCTTAAATCGCACCAGAAATAGGTGCGTCTACTACTTCTCCTATGCGATTATAGTAAAGCAACTCATCTAGATGATCGTTGGAATTTCTGTCTATCCCTCAACTCTTTATTTCTGAGGGTCTTTCGTTTTACTGCCTCTCGTCAGTGAATCATCCACAAACTCACCTGCATATAACACCCTCCACACTCTCTAGCATTCATTTCATCATCTTCATCTTCACATCTCGCACTTCACTTCCTCTCAGAGCAAACCACCGCGCATCTCTTCTTCACCTTCCATTGCCTTTCCCTATTTAGGCAGTAGTATATCTTCAATTCACTACAACACAAACGTGCTTCTACACCTTTCCTTTCCTCAACTTCTCTTTCTTCATTTCTTCCTCAAGTCGAGGCTCAATTCCACTTTACGCTTTCATCTCGGTATCGCGACATTCATTCTTTTCGCCTCCATCGTCGCGACGAGTAACATCGCTTACGTACCGACTCAAAGTTATTTAGCACGACTTCCATTGCGTTCTCTTTTTTTTTTGAGGTTAGTTTCATCTCCTACCCTTCAGTCATATCTACTCTTTCCCTTCCTCCCTCAGTATTATCGCACGGTCTTCATCAATCTCTACAACACTCCAACTGACAACATCTCACACCAGATCTACATCAAAGATGGCCCCAGCATCAAACGCCAAGGCCAACTACAAGACCTACGAGGCTCAGGCCCGTATGGTCCGCGCTATCGTCGCTGCGCACCCCGAAATCAAATGGAACTACAAGGGTAAGACCATCTTTCTGTATATTTATGCATCTTATTCTCCATTATCCTTCTCCACCCATGACTGTGCCTGGGGTTGACACTCCGCCCTCAGAAATCGCTGCCTGTTATGGCTCCGATATGACTGATCATGCCCTGAACCATCGTTTCCGAAAGGTTCGGGCCGCGACCAATATCATCAGCATTGCGCGTACCCAGGGCTACGATATGAAGGACATGTCCACCGACGAGAACCTGCTCCCTTCTACCCAGCAAGGCATCGACAAGAACAGTAGGATCTCCGACCTTGTCGTTTCCTCTCTGCGTCAACACTTGCTAACATCATTGCCTCATAGACATTGCCAAATACTTTGGACAATCCACCACCGATGGAATTCAGTTCCAGTTCCGCACCATCAAGAAGGACGCCGAAGCTCTTCGTCAAACCGCTAACAACGGCGGTGATGTTGCCGGCTGCCTGAATCTCGGTACAGGTGCTGGTCCCAACACTCCTTCAAAGCCTACCCCCTCCCGGAGCCAGGTAAGCCGTTCAGGAAAGGGATCCAAGCGCAAGAGCTCCCTTCCAGTTCATCCTATCAAGCGCTCTGCTTCGGACGAGGAAGACGAGGATGATATGAACTTTGACGAGCTTGACTACACTCCGTCGAAGAGAACCAAGACCACGGGCCGTGGGGTCACTCCTCGCACAGCTGGCCGGAAAGCCGCTGCTACCATCGCCGAATCTTCGATCCAGTATCCAGACAGCGAGTCCCCCAACGAAGATGCGCCCACTCCTACACCTGCCGCTGTTGGCCAGTTTACCTACGCTGGCCATGGCGGCCCTGCTAGCCATGTTGGTCACCCTGCCGCCAGCGCCGCGACATTCGATCCCGCTCCCGTAGCCTCAATCTTTGGTAGCGTTGAACGCAAGCCTTCTATGCCGATGTCGATGCCAACTGCGACGGCCGCTCCTGACAGTCTCAGTATCTTTACGTCTGGCCAATCCGATTTCCCCGGCGCTTTCGCTGACGACAGCAACGTCCTCGAACCTCCTCCTGACGACGACAACTATTTCGACTGGGGCAATGGAGAAATCTAATGCCTACAATCCCAAATGTTTCTTTAGCAGAAATCTACCAGTATTTTTGGCAAAGCCAATGAAACTACGGTATTATCTTTAATGGAGGCTCTGCAGAGTGTATTATACAGTCCATACAAAAGCTTTCATACGCAACGACTTTATTTTGGTAGCAACAACAACAACAACAGCTAAGCCAACTGCCGGCATTTAACGAACTCAATACCCATCATAATCCCCTTTACCCCCAGCACACATACCCAATTTGGGGTTAGCTATATGGTTTCTATCCTATTTGGCAAGTCTAGCTTTATCCAGTATCTTTCGATGGAACGTGAAGGAAAGGGAAAGCAAAGTAGACAGAGGATTATTTATCCTCTATACTAGCTAGTGAACAAATACAACAAGTAATAAATGCTTTGCTAATAACTATCTGTGTCTTCTAAGTTTTAGTCTGGTTTAAACTTTTCTTGACTCTTAATTCCGAGTTCATCTTATATCTAATTCCTCCTTATACCTAATGATTTTCTCTAGATATGTCTAGTATTCTTCTCTGTATTTGATATTAAGATGTATCTTCCTGCTTCTTGACTATTAAACCCTTTTGTTTATAATTTAAATCCGAGTATTTAAAATCCTATTTAAATTCAATTTTGATAGGTATACTTATACATTTCCAAGTACTATAGACACCTTGCTTAACTTGACAGAACTTCCCATAGAGCATCCCTATTCACATAATCATGATGAATTAGGTTAACAAGCCAATAGTCATCCTTGATGCCGTTCAAGAGCTTTTCACTCTCAGAACCCCGGCCGTATACCTTTGCCCACTCACCCCAGATTCCGAACGCCTCCTCGCACCAAGCTCGGAAACTGACCTCTTCGATAATCGTTGGCGTAATAATCTCTTTGCCTGGGAATACACCCCATGTTACGGCGTTTGTACTCGGGCTGGCCTCCGTCGAGCCGTCCACGTGACCGCCAATGTCCGACGAGACGTAGTCACCGCGGGCGTTGCTGGCATAGAAGCACACATAGTCTTGTAGCTCCGATGACACGAGCTTGGCCTTGAGAATTTCCCATTCGTTCGCCGGGATGAAGAATTCGACAAACGACTTCTGGAAGACGAAGCCGTTAGGCGGACCCCAACCAAAGGTGGCGTCGCTGGAGCGTAGGCCGTTGACGGCGGGCTGCGACGCAACGGTCCACCAACCCTTGCCGTTCAGTTGCAGCAGGTGAGGTTTAATGGTTGAACTTTCTGCCCTAAGCTCCTCCTCGCTCCATGGGATAGCCGATAGCTCTCCTTGAATGTGCTTGACGAACAGATTGTTGATGTCCTGCCGCGTCTTGGGGTAATCCCAAAGCTTGACGGCCTGCGTCACAGACATGTGTAGACTCACGCCATATCCGTCAATCTCACCATATGCGGGTGAACGTGCGTCACCAAAACGACCGTTGGGGAAGTCGTCCCATGTCGCCTCGCGGCCCAACGCACCCTCACCTTCCGATATGGCCAATGTGTTGGCGCGTGTGTTGACGGCCTCGGCACGCCCACCGGCCTCTAAGCCTGTCGCTTCCCACTCAGGATATACTGCTGGCCTATCGCCGACAATAACATAATTGTGAGGGTCTGAGGCAACAGAAGAGTGCCTTCTAGACTGTCGAGAGCGGGAGTGGCTGCTTGAGCGCATGTTGCCATTAATATGTAGTGCAGGAATGGCAAGTTCGTCAACTGCGACGACAGCTTCCTCATTCTCAGGGGGGTCAGGGATGAGGTTTGCTCGCTCCAGGATGAAGGACACTGCCTTCTCCAAGTTGAGCGTGTAAAAGTGGAAGCCCTTTGGACCCGGTGTCCTTGACTTGATATCCTTGATCTTGTCTATCAACTCGTTGACGATATCCACACCAACCATCTTTACCCGTTCATCGTCACCCTTGACAGCGTCAAGACGTTCAAGAAGATGGTCGGGGATTTTGGCATGGCTCAGCTTGGTGGTTCGCTTAATCATCTGGTAGCTCTGGATAGGCATCAGTCCAGGAATGATGGGGATGCTGTTGAAGGCACCGCTGGGGTGCTCTCTCAAAGTGGTTTCGAAATGTTCATATGCTTCAATATCGAAAAACAGTTGGGTTTGTATGAAGTCGGCGCCGGCTTGAACTTTCTGGACAAGATAGGGGAGATCGTGCTCGACGCTCTGTCCCAAAGGATGGCTCTCCTCGGCGTGGCCCTCGGGGTATGCTGCAACACCAATACAGAAATAATCGCCATGGGTCTTGCGGATGTATCTAACCAAATCGACAGCCCAGTTGAAATCTTGGCCTCCATCGTCCTCCGAATCTTCAGCGTCGCGGTATTCTTCTCGTCGTGGGGGGTCGCCTCGCAGAGCCAAGATGTTTCTGATTCCCAGTGCCTTTGCATCTGAGAGGGCCTCGTCAATCAACTTTTTGCTCATGTTTGTGCATGTCAAGTGTAGACAAGTTGTAAGTCCGACTTCTCTCTGGCACAACTCAGCCAGTTCAAGCGATTTCTGAGAGGTGCTGCCACCGGCTCCCCAAGTGACATTCACAAAAAGTGGCCGAAGTGCTCGCTCCATTCGGTGGAGACGGTCCCGTAGGTTGGAGAATCCCATGGCTGTCTTGGGAGGGAAGAACTCGAGAGAGAAGTAGGTGCCATCAGCCGGCAGGGCGGCGATGCGGTCGGTGATCTTGTCCATGGCGGTGGACGAGAAGGTTCTGGTCGATAGTTTAAGGGGTATTTATTCGTGTTATGTGAGTCGAATGCTAGGCGCAAGGTCGAATATTTCCAGTAAGGTTATCACAAACTCGCTGATTGACTGAGTTGGAGAGAGGAGGTTTTGTTTGCGAAATCGGAAACGGCTAGACGATATAGTTCGGAGCTGTAACGGATCCTTTGTCTTTATCGATTGAGACTATCAAGCTCGGTGTGTAGGTGGAAAGTATCTCGACTCAAGGAGATAACTCGGGGTGAGACAGGTAAAGTCAAGTCGAGTCGAGGACGACGTCGGCGTCTCTTTTTCTTTGATCTTTGATCCTGGAGGGGGCAATTGGACCGCACGGGCTAGAATGGACGAGTTTTGTGGCGGGGCGTCCATGATAGCGGGGTTTATCATTTGTTCACAGTCTCCAGTGGCTGTTCTCGGTCTGGGCCATTGACTTCAGTGGATGTTAGCAGTCATGACGCACCCAACGGTACCTGAGATCGGCTATCATGAATTGGGTGGACCAAGTACCGATGGACAAGAAGCATGGATGGTCCGAGCTTTAATTTTCACCACAGGGTAAGTATCTCGAATCGCATCCATAATCTCAACTTCCAATTTTTGGACCTCAGTGTACACAGCTATACTAGGTACAAAGTTGCCTAACACCAATTGATGCGAATGAGCATCATATAATGACCAAATACCAATGTCGTTACTGCAATCGAGGCTCCTAGGCTGCGCTGCTGCTCGGCGCGCCTGGTCCCATTCATCACTCCACAACTCAATTCGACATCCGATTATCGCCCAAACAACAATAGGGACTCTTTCTCGACGATGCTACGCCATTGATCTCACTTCAATCGACGACAAATGGCGCACGAAATGGAAGGAGTCTAACGGAACTGTGAAACCGTCCGACAAGCTTGCCGACAACAAAGACAATCACTATGTGCTACCCATGTTTCCATACCCATCGGGGACTCTACACCTTGGCCACCTACGAGTGTACTCCATTGCCGATGTGGTTGCTCGATACCGGTCACTGAAAGGCGACAAAGTCATGCTACCCATGGGGTGGGATGCCTTTGGTCTGCCCGCGGAAAACGCTGCGATCGAACGAAACGTTGCGCCAGAAAAGTGGACGGCGAGCAATATGGCCAAAATGAAGGAGCAGCTTGAGCTCATGAATGGAAGCTGGGACTGGAATCGTGTAGGTGGAACCCCCAATTTATCTTCTTTCAGCTCTAATATATCCTTTAGGAATTGTCCACTTGCGATCCCAATTTTTACAAACACACTCAGAAGCTCTTCCTCATGCTTCACGAACGAGGCCTCGCGTACCAGGCCGAAGCCGAGGTCAATTGGGATCCAGTTGACAAGACAGTCCTGGCAAACGAGCAAGTAGACTCGAACGGCTGCTCTTGGAGATCAGGGGTCAAAGTTGAGAAACGTAACCTTAAGCAATGGTTCTTCCGCATTTCTGAACTCCGCGAGGCCCTCCTTGAGGAACTCGAGGCTCTTGCAAAGGAGAATGCATGGCCAGAGCGAGTTTTGGCACAGCAAAAGAACTGGCTGGGGAAATCAACTGGCGCTTCCATCAAATTCCCTGTCTTGGCCATGGGTCATGACATTCGGGCTGCGATCGAAGTATTCACTACTCGACCTGACACCCTCTTCGGCGTTCAATATTTGGCTCTTGCGGCCAGCCATCCCATTGTCGCCAAGCTTGCGGCTTCAGACCCTGAGTTGCAAGCGTTCATCGATACCATCCCCGGTCTACCTGCAGACTCAAAGGTGGGTTATTTGTTGCCGCACCTCCGGGCTATCAACCCGCTCGCCTACCACGAAGAAACACCCGATGCAACCAAAGTCTCACTGCCTGTATACGTTGCGCCGTACGTTCTGGGCGACTATGGTGAGGGCGCTGTTATGGGTGTTCCTGGCCACGACTTGCGAGATCATGCATTCTGGAAGGAGCATCACTATGACGCGCCCGTTCGACAAGTCCTATCCGCATCTGAGGACGAGTCAACGACAGCTATGGAAAACGAGCCCTTTGTCGAACATGGATTCATGACAGAACATAGTGGTTCCTTCAAGGGCAAACATTCAACTGCCGCCGGGGACGAGATAGTCAAGTTACTTGAGAAGGCTGAACTTGCCGAATCGGTTGAGAAATGGCGTCTCAGGGACTGGCTGATCAGCCGACAGCGATATTGGGGCACCCCAATCCCTATCATTCACTGTGATACGTGTGGTCCGGTGCCTGTACCAGACGAACAGCTTCCCGTAAAGCTTCCGGATGTGGACTGGGCAGAGACACGCAGTGGCAGTCCTCTGGAGTCGTCGCCTGGGTTTGTCAACACAACTTGTCCCAAGTGTGACAGCGCTGCTCGAAGAGACACTGATACCATGGATACTTTTGTCGATTCAAGCTGGTACTATGCCCGATTTGCTGATCCGCATAATCAAGATCAACCATTCTCTCCCGAAGCTGGCAAGACTCTTCCCGTCGATACCTACATCGGTGGCATCGAGCACGCTATTCTTCATCTGCTCTATGCACGCTTCATCTTCAAGTTCTTGGCTTCAACAGAATTACTTCCTCAATATACCGAAGAAACCTATAAATCTGCCGAACCATTTAAACGTCTTATCACGCAGGGTATGGTCCACGGCAAAACATATATCGACCCTGATAACGGCCGCTTTCTTAAGCCTGATGAGGTTGACCTGGCGGATCCTAATAAACCCAAGGTGGTGGCTTCTGGAAAGTCAGCTAATATCGCTTACGAAAAGATGTCCAAGTCCAAGTACAACGGGGTTGATCCGTCAGAATTCATCTCCAAGTACGGCGCTGATGCGACCCGCGCACACATGCTTTTCCAGGCTCCGGTTGGCGATATCCTCAACTGGGACGAGGGCAAGATCACTGGTGTCACACGCTGGCTTCAAAGGCTACACGATCAAATTGCAGCCATTGCTGCAGAGCCCTATAAGAAAAACATATCTGCTCGAGACTACCTTGCTGCTAAGCATGAGAGCCTCGGATCAGCATCTGCAAAGGAACTTGCACAGTGGGATACTGAAGCAGCTATCTGGCGCGATGTCCAACGTACCATTGCTTCTGTGACAGCATCTTATGACGAAGTTTACTCCCTCAACACAGTAGTGTCAGACCTCATGATCCTCACCAATACCCTTACCGATAACGTTAAAGCTTGTCCGGTTATCAAGCGCGAGGCTGCCCAGACTCTTATTTCCATGATGGCACCTATCACTCCCGCATTTGCTGAAGAGTGCTGGGCTCTTCTACACCCTTCCTCACCTTCTATATTTGAGTCTACCAAGTTCCCCGAAGTAGATACCTCCTTGACCGAACTCGTCCGACCGCGGGTGCAGCCATGTGCAGTACAGATCAACGGCAAGGTACGCGGCGTCGTGAACATCCCGCCTCCTCCTGCTGAGCTAGCGGGCGATGAATTACGTGACTGGATGGTGAAGGAAATTCTTCAAACTGAGGAGGGCGCAGCGCGCTTCTCTGGGGGGCAGTATGATCTGCGTGCAGCCAAGAGGGCTATTCCCGTGAGGGGAGGAAAGACGATCAACTTTGTATTAAAATAGACAGAGCGCGAAAGCATTGTAAAAAAAAGATGTACGAGTACTCGTTGCATAAAGAGCCGACATAGAAAGACTATATATACTATTTGATACTTGCGGGCAGTACTTGTATGGCGGTGCGACTATCAAAGGCGTGAGCCAAACCACTGTGGTACTTCTTATATACGAGGAACTAGAATGCGCTTGTGCATTTCTCACAACTCCATGGCAAGATACTATCACCAGTGATCAAAAATGTCGATTTCCGTAAAGAGCGGGCTATATAAACTGTCACCAACTTGCCTTCTTTATCCTAAGACAACGTGGCCGAGTGGTTAAGGCGATGCCCTGCTATTTCTCTCCAGAACTATCATAGGCATTGTGTTCGCACGCGTAGGTTCGAATCCTGCCGTTGTCGAATCTTTGTTTTTTGCGGGCCATTCTAAGCATCAAACAGCATATCTATTTTTGTATTAATATCGACCCATAACATGTTATCCCCTTTTGTGTTACTTATTGTATAGTCTGTCGACTGGAAAATGTCACTAACGAGCGACACCCTTGAGCAGTCTGTCAAGATCAGAGGTCGCAAAAGCAATAGCCCAACCGACCGTGCATTGGAGATGCTTGCGTTAGGACAAATTCAAGGAATACACATTTTATTTGATATCGTATATTTGGCAATTCTAGGTTTGGCGCGTTGCTACACGATCCAATCGGGCACACCGCGACACCTTCTTTGTTTGAAAACAACTTTCCTGTACCAGTATCGCTCAGAACCCAACTCAACATCGTGACAGCATATGATTGGCAAATAAATAGATGTTCCAGCTTACATGAGACTAAAATTCTGACCGAATTTGACCATGTATACCGATAGTTCGGTAAAGTATGATAGTCGGCAAGAGAGACGCAACATAAGCAAATAGTTCCATCTCAGCTCAGCCGCTGCTGACCATCTACATCTAGTTTTGGGCCGCACCCTGCATATAAGATGCCAAGAGCAGTACTATCTGAATAAGTATTTGAGATTATCATCAGGGAAAGTAGGTTGCGGTGTGAAGACGGTGATATGCAGCTCTTATTGGGCTACAAGTCGCATGCTGATACACCAAGTCTGTTCAGCAGTGCGGACGAAGCCATCCTGCACGGGGCCCGTATCCAAATATTAGGGTTCTAAACTTCCAATCATATGCTATAAATGCACAGATCTAGTTGCCTGTGTGGCTCGTGATCTAATACAATGTAGATCTTGCAAGCTGAAAACAATCCAACTCCAAATCAAATCGTAGCAAAGGCCTTCGCTGAAAACATATGATGCAGCGCGTGAGCCAACATCGTCAGTGTGTATCTTGCCCAAGAAAGCAAAATTATGCACTACGCTCTGCGCTTCGCTCCTCATCTTGCAGCAAGCTCTCGTTTTCACGCTCGCCGGATTGCGTGCTCTCAGCGTCACGGTACAAAACATAGTGCTGGACGATGAAAACAGAGTCGTATATCATGCTGATGTTGCCAAGAGAGAATTTGACGGGGTTTCCAGTAATGCCACTCCAGTCACGTTGTTGGAAGCTGTCAATAGCCTGCTGGCTGACGCTGAGGACACCACCAGTGAGATCCAGTAAGATCTGAAAGATGCTCCAACCTTCGGTGCTCTGGTTTCTGTAGTTTGCGACGATCTGGGGCGTGTACTTGATCAGGGTGACAATTAGCTTTACGTAGCCGACAGCGTAGACGATGTCAAGGGTGACCCAGTCATAGACGGCATCGTTTCCAGGTGAAGAGGAAACAATAGCACATGTGCACAAGACGCCTGCGATACAACCGGCTGCTACTCCAAGAATGAAGCGGCTAGGACGGTTTCCAGCATTGGGGGTAAATCCCCACAGGGCAGGTGAGAGGTACTGTGAGGTTGTGATGATGGAGAGAAACAGGGCATGGAGAGCAAATGTGATGTCGTTGAACTGGACAGTAGATTCAAGGCCCTTGTGTCTGGCAGCATACTGGGCCCGGATCTCTGGTGAGTAGTAGAAGGCTACATTTGAGCTAAAGTATGCAGCGAAACCTGGAAGGAAGCAACATCACGATCAGCAAGGAAGAACAATATCAGGGGACATGAATTGATAGGAATGGTAGTTATCAGAGCCAGGGCACCAGGGTGACAAGAGCAGGGCTGGGTGGGTGTGTAGGTCCCGAGCTGGCACTCATAACATGTATCATGGGTGTCCTGGGCCAGGGGGTCTAGGTATATCGGGTCAGGCTGAGACTCACCGAGCACGTTGATCAAGGGGAAATCGACAGTGGTTCCGGTTGTGGAGCGACGGCGCCAGTTGAGCAAGGGCTGAGGATAGAAAGACGCGCTCCAAGCGAAAAAGTAAACCCAGCCAAAGAGGCCTGAGAGGAAGTTGAGGAATGAGACTGTCATATTGGCTTGTATTGGAGCAGCGTGTCGTTATTACGCGACCAGGCTGAAATTAGGTGGGAGCGATAGTATGAGAGCAACAGTAAAGGAGAGTCAAGAGTTGAGGTTACTCATGAGAAAGGGATCTTGTGATTTGAGGTGAGTGACCAAGCGCCGTAGAATGAGAGAAGGTGTAGAGTCTCATGTTCTGACGCCATTTCGGTACGTACTTTGACGAGTCCCGGATTGGTTAGTGCATATAGGTACTAATAAGGTAGTAGAATGGACAAGACAGGAAAGTGCACAGGGGAAGGAGCCCGTGGCTGACAGGTACAAGATGTGGCTGCATGACCCAATCAGAGATGATAGGCCAATCTATCATGACCATGATCATGATATGTTTACATTAATGCACACATCTTCATTAATAGAAATTACACGAGTCGGAGAGAACAGGAGTGATAACTAGATGTCCTGTAACGGCCCAATGCTTTTCAAGCCGGAACTCTACGGTGAGTTCACGGAGAACATCCGAGCAAGGTTTATTGCGTAGCAAAAAACGGACACAATAGATAATAAAGAGAACAGAGACAAAACTTGGATGCTAAAAAAGGACCAAGGGGCTCAAAATATTGCCCTAGACAAGAGAAGGTTTACAGAGTAATTAGAGAATACATGGACGGGAATTGACCGAAACGCCCTGACACGTTGAATCAAGTGGATACTTCATGCCCCTTTGAAAGAGAGATCTTGTTTTCTAGAACGTCAAAGTATTAGTAGAAACTCACCTTGGAATTGAACCCTTGTCTCGGTAGCGAGCGGTGTATGAATGTAGTCAAAGTTCTAGAGCTATAAGATCACGCCAGTGAAATGGAAAACCGCACCAGGATGAGGCTCGAAATAGTGGAGCATGTAGATAAATAGAACAAGGTCGGAAGAGGCCGGGCTAGACGATGTTTAATTGCTACAGAGTTTCACGCGGGTTATTTTCTTTGGTAGAGTTGATCGGTAGGTTCGGAGCCGAAGTGGACACTTTGAAGTCAAAGATCAATGAAGCAATGAAGCAACGGTCTAGACGATGAACCTTGAATGGTCACCTCCTACAAGGACACTGGTTGGTTACATTATCAGAGAATGTGGCTGCAGCTTGGTGATGCATTGCCGTCCAGGATGCATGCCGTGCTATTTCCGAATCATGCCCGTTTGATTTTCATGACGAATGGCCTGGAAACCCAGTTTAAGTCGACTTGTTTTGAGAGGAAAACATCAAACAATGGAGCTCGCAGGGGTTGAAGAGGACTGGGAATAGAGGCAGGGCAGACAGACTTGGGAGGATGGCGGCCTTGGGCCTCCGCTTACATTGTGGTTATTGTTCTTTTCTACAACTCTTCTAGGTCACCAGATATAGACACAGTATCTATATGTATCTGACCCTGACACATTACTCCTCTAGTTCTTGCTGTTCTTCTCCTTGTCATCTCTCAATAATTCAACCATCACTTACAAGAGTGCTAGATGATCAACTAGACCCTCTATTTCGAGGTTTAATATGGGACCTCTTAAACTCCCGATACTAAACCTTGCAATTAATTAGTGGAGTCAACGGCTGTTCCGCGACGGTGCATCGCTCGGCACCGCAGCGGTACTTGTCACCTTATGCTCAGCCCACTGATAAACACTGATATCTATGCCTGTCTGTAATTTAATGATAGTAACTGTCCGTTCTATTCCCCTGTAGAGCCGCCTGTAGATGCATTTTTTTCATGAACATTCATGGCTGGCTGGAAATGCATATCTCGTCCGTCAATTCAGCTCAGACGGAACAAAGACTACCACGAGTCAGCTTATCTGACTGACACACACACACACACAGACACTTGGGCTGAGACGAATGTCACCAGCTGAACAAAGGCGACGAAATGCAAGGTCGAATAGGAAACCAAGGTCCAATCTTTCGGTCAACATCAGCTAGGTGAGATACCTACTGCAATGGGTGATATGATTGATGCTAGGCGTGTATCTAAACCAGCCGCTGAAATACGGTTGCGTGGCTCAGATCAACAAAGCGATTAACTTTTTCCCGTGCCATATCCATGGGCTGGAATGTATTGCACTCTGCCGTCGAGTTCCGATCCTCATGACCCCTGCTCCTCGTTTCTCTAGTGGTCGATTGCTCGTAAGTTTAAGCCCCAGCCGGGCCCGTCGTGTTACCAGGGGGAGGGCGTGTCTCGTAGCATTGACTGACACCTACGGCCATGGCCGCATCTAAATCAAGGTCGGCATCTCTTTTGACTCACCTTGCAATCTGTAGATTGTTTAACTTATATATATCAAGTATTCATCCTCTTATTCCGGCCTCTTTCTCTTCATCTTCATTCTCCACCAACATCAAACTTTAAACACGCATCAGTCTTGTCATCATACCACTCAACGCCTCAAAGATCGCCGCTACTACAAGATCAACATCATCACTGTCACATTTATTGGATAAACCCAATTCGAACCAACAACAGCTTACTAGTCATCCATCAGTCTAGCAGCTCTTCGCAAACTTGATTTAAGACCTCCTCAGCGCCAACAAACTGCCTACTGCTCTCCATCAATACCTACTCTTATATCGCCAACCACTTCTACCACTTCAATATCAACAATCAATCAATATGACTGCTGCAATCCAGCAACAACAACAAGAACCTCACAAGACAGGCTTCCTTGACCTTCCAGTCGAGATCCGTCTTGAAATCTACGACCAACTCCTCATCACAGGCCCCTACACAAGATGTGGCCGTCCCTGTCCTGAGCAAAAAGTCCACGCCTCTCTCCTCCGTACCAACCACCAGATCCACGACGAGGCCGTAGATCTTCTCTACGGGCACAACACATTCCTCTCTCACCCAACACTCCTCACATCCTTCCCCCGTCTTCGAAACTGGTACGGTCCCGTCAAGGAGTCCTCCATCATCCCCAGCATCCGCCGCTTCCACGCCCAAGTCCGCCTCGACGTCGATCTCCCCTACGATGCAGACGCCGTGACAAAAGCCTACAGCGGCCTCGACGAGCTGACCATCGACGTCGTCCAGTCCATGTTTCTCGGTGTGGGATACCGCAATCTGCGCATGTTTGAGGGTGTCAGGGGTGTCAAAAAGGTCACCATCACCGGCAGCACAACTGGCTTCGAAGATTACGTCGAATGGCTCAAGGTGGCCATGACGACTGCACCTGGCAATAAGGTCCCCGAGTTTGTACCTCAACAACAAGCGGGCTGGATCCAGCGCTTAGCCACTGTGCACTATTGAGCTGCCTCCAAAGTTTCTCTTTCTTTTCTTTTTCATGTCTATCCTTTTCTCATTCGTCGAGAGTTCGCTTCAGCTTTTGTGGATTTCATGTATTTGGAGCGACGGGTGTGTAAAAGAACTAACGAATGTGATGAAATCATTTCAATCATCAGACTACGGAGTTTTGGGTTACCTGGCAATGGAGTAAAAGGGAATCAATTAGACCCTCCCAAGCGCACTATGAATAGGCGCATCAAATAAACATACTAGTATTAGCAGTATAAACGGTACAATAATGGAACAAACTATTCAAAGTTACAAAATGTCTTTCCAATTCAAATCAAATGGTAAAGTTATAATCCCTTGCCCTAAAAACACGCCATCTTCGCACCATCCATGGTTAGATGGCAGCATATGTAGCCAGGTTTACACCGCTTCCTTGTGCAGATATATCACTGAATTCTGTATGCCGTGATTCTGTATGTGTTTCAATGGTAGCCTGTCCGAGACACCCAATGCCAACTATCACATCAACAGTATGACCAAAACTTCAACGTAATTTTGCTGTCATTTCTACAAGAAACTCACATAAGCTATAGTGATAACAATGGAATATAATAAACAGCCAGCAGAGTAAAAATGAAAATAAAAAGACAATGACAAAACAGCACCCATCATGCCCTTTAAATGCCCCAGAACGCCGAGTCTGATGCAAAAGAAGCAGACGCTCCCCCCCCTCGCCCGCTGCGGCCCGGGACTCGGATATAAGGTTTATCTTCTCAACAAACTTCTTTTTTGTATACCGCCCTCCAGTTGTATCCCTGTTTCTTTTATCTTTTATCTTGGTCTTCCGCTCTAAATGAAAAAGATCAATCCAAAAGAGAAAGACACTGCCGTCCCCATCTTTGCTTCGAGGTATCATTCAAGGAAATGCCATCTCGGCTCTGTCCGGTACTCGTGCACGGGCGGTTCGGACATTAAAGCCCGACCGTGAGTGCAATAGCCGAGCTGTCACCGAACTATCGCTTTGGCTAAGCATCGCTTCCTCATCAACCTCGAATCAATCTAGACTTCATCCTTCCTTTCGCATTTCTTCTTGGTATCTCATGTCGTTTCAATCCAGTGGCTTACTGGCCACCACCGCCCATGATCTTAGGCAGCGATCGCCATCCCTTCTCGTTGGGAAGCTTGACCTTGCCAAAGTCCTCATCGAGATCAAGGATCACCTTGAGGGCGTTGCGGCTACGACCATAGGGACTGGTATCCAGGCTGCCCTTGGCCGTTGACAAAGCATCCGACACTCCGGTGGGGATCTTCTCCTTCTGGGTGCCAGGCATGGGCAGGACGGTCTGAAGAACCTCGTACGCAGCCAGAGTGAAACCGAACTGAGGCGATGATCGGAAGATACGGGCAGGACCACCCTTGAAGAAGGCAGTGAGACCCTCCTCCTTCCAGATGGTCCTGGCAGCGTGTCGCAAACCGTTGTATGTGGCCTCGCCCTTGCGCGCCTCGACCTGAAGTCGGGTCTTGATGACGTCGCAGGGAGTCGTGAGGTAGGCGGCGGGCATACCAGCGATGGCACCGGCGGTCAGTAGCTGCAGGACGCCCAGCTTATGTGTCGGGGACTCGCCAAAGAAGTCCTTCTTGAGATGGCTGTAGGTGGGGAAGTAGATGGCGGAAAAGGGAACATCGCGGAGCAGACACGCCGAAGCGCCCTTGTACAGTCCGACGAGACCCAAGTTGCGCACAATCCACATGGCCGATCGCTTCGGTGTTCCTTCGACGGTCTTGGCGACCTCGCCCTGGACTTGGAGACGAATCTTGACGATCTCGAGTGGGTTGGTGAAAACCTTTGGTATGTTTGTTAGTTGCACTTCTTTCAAGGCTTCATCACTCGGAAACTTACGACTTGGCAGGCACCAGCAGAACCACCAGAGACCATCTCAGACCAGAGTGTGATATTGCCGTTCTTGTCGGTGAACGCCTTTCGGGCGATGTCGTTGACGGTGAGCTTGATGGCCTTCTCTGGGGCGACACCGACCAATTGCGGCAGCACACCCGAGTAGAGACCTCGGAAACCTTCGTTACGGATGACCTTCTGGAAACAATCTATAGAGTTCTTGTAAAGACGCTGTCCAGGCTGGGCACCTCGCTGGTTTTGCAACCGTGTCTTGACCAAATCAATGGGGTACACCATGAAGGCACCGAAGGCACCAGCAACACTACCAAGGGCAAAGTTGTAACCAGAAGTCAAGACGGTCATCATGATGCCTCCATCCGCAACCTTGGCCTTGGTAGCCTCGACCGCATCATAAATAGGGTTGCGCCATGAGGGGTCAAGGACCTTTGCGAAATCGGAGAGCCCCAAGCGACCAGAGGGCTCGTCAAGGCCAGCAAAGTGGAAGAGGATGTCAGTTTCCATGGGAGTGAAGAGAGAGAAGCGAGTAAGTTTGGCGGCCTCGTTCAGAAACTCAGGGCGAGTGATCTTCCCATCATTGCTCTGGTCGATAGCACGGCGCAAGATGATCTCAACAAGGTCCATGCCACCGATGACGTTCTGGAACGCGCGCACGTTGGCGTATGAGATCTTGGATCCGATAGAGAGATTGACCAGAGTGTGCAGGTTGTCGAGAATGTGTTCGGACAGCTTGTGGCGTGCGGTCTCGACAATGATGCGCTCAAACTCCTCGCCACTGATGAAGCCATCGCCGTCCTTGTCAAGCTGGTGGAAGGCCTGTCGGATGCGCTCGCCTTGGAGACCTCGCAGCATCTGGCAGAACTGGGGGTAGTCGAGAGGGTGACGGTGCTTCTTGTTGCCAATGTAAATCTTGGCCCAGTCGGACTCCCAATCGAATGCTAGGTTGTCAGGACCCTTGTTCATCTCATACAGAGTGCGGAAGTCGTCGTATTTGACAGCTCCGGTGCGCTCAACGTCGAAGAGACGGAAGGCAATCTGATATTCGGCATCGGGCTTGCTGAGAAGGTGCTCAAACACGCCCCAGTCGCCTAGACTCACTCTACCCTTTCCGTTGACGTCGGCGACGCTGAAGAGAATGGAGTATTGGTCGCGTGAGATTTTGTGCTGTTTGGTCGTTGTCAGTGAGGTCCCAGTAAATATCCATGCCAAGAGGTAACACGGCTGGGAAGAGCAGTAAGTGACTCACGTAATCTTCGCCAGTGGGCGCAACAGCGTTGATGAATTCCTCTGGTCCGAGATAGAGCTCGCCTGTCTCAGAATCTTTGACAGCATACTGAGTGAACCGCGCCTTTGTGTGGGCAGCGAGCTGCTCTGGCTCGTGTGTCCCAACGACAGCCTCCTTGACGGCCTCGGTGGCCACAGCAAGCTTGGACATTGTAAAATCGGGGGTCGATCGGAGGGGTAAGAACGAGCTCTCGAAGGGTGGAAATTTGCGTTTGTAGCAATTGAAGCTGCGAAAGATCAAGATTGGTGCTCAGCAGATCAAAACCAGAGGTTTTTGAGTGAGTCCGGAGACAAGTCGGCGTCGTAAAATGTCACAGGGATGTGGTCCGACAACGGGCGAAGTACGGGGAAACTCTCTAGAGTGACTCCAGCAGCTGAAGTAACCTGAGGAAGGAATAGAGACAAAGAATATTTTCCCCTTGGAAGTCAAAGCCGGAGGCAAGAGAAAGATTTCAGTGAAAACTCGACGAAGCGAAAGGGAGAAAAAGAAAAAGAGGCAAAAGCAGAGGTAGAGGAGGAGTAGCGAAATGCGTCAATTGGGGAATTTCGAGATGGGAGCGAAAGATGAGATAAATTTGCTACCTCCCGCTTCATTCAGGCCGGTGGTTGGTCCGGGCGGAGGGGGTGTGCGCGGTAGCGGGTGTGCGCGCCTGACACCCACTGTACCTTGGGGAGCTCACCTTACTTCCAGGGCAGACTTGGAACGAGAAATTGGAAGAGGTACAAGCTCATAAGTATATCTTTGTACCGTACCTGAGTCGAGATACTTGTTCAGTACGTAGCATCTCTTTGTGTCGAGTAACCAAATAGGTCATGTTTGGAGCCCTAACGCTGTACATACATCGATCAGCCTGTTCCTGTAATATCCTTCCTGCCACTGAACATTGAAGCTGCTGGAAGCGCACCTCTGGAATCAAGGAAGCAGCGTGGGGCTCTGGCGGTCTGCCAACCCCGGGCCAGCGGACAGGTAACAACTTGAACCTATTTGGACCGCTTCAAGCGCGCTCTCGTTGCTTTTGCCTGTTTGGCTGAGAACTGAATCTTGACAAGGCTCAGGAGACTTGCCCCTGGACTACTGACTTTGAATTGTAGACAAGAGACATGAACACGGGAGCTACTTTGGTCACCAGCTTTGATCACCAAACCTCTACCACATTTAGTGGAATCAGGGCTAGAAACAGAATCACTGCCAACCCGGCTCTTTGGCATGCCTTCGGTACCTAGGGGTACATTCATTCAAACATGTGGGTGTACAACTTGGATCTCATCAGTGGACCCCCTCCAAAATGCTGGGCATCCCGGGCATCTCCTGGATAAAGTACTTAGCGAGGCTGCTCCCGTACCTGAACATGGCGAGTTTGAATTGCTTGCATTTCATAAAAGTTCGAAATACTTAGTCATTGGATACTGTGCAGTTATATCAGAGCTCAATCATCCAACCTCAACTGGTTTCAAACCTCGTCTGTTAACACTTCTTGCTCGATCATGAAGCCGCGTCTCTTCCGTACCACCGGGAATGCCTCCTTTCCCCGTCCCGGGGTGGTATATCATTGTGGAGCTGGACCCCAGGACTGACCCGCAGAGCCGGAGTTCGGAGAAGCGCCCACTCCTCGATTCAGCATGGACCAGACCGTTTATTTTTGCTTGTGGTTTCAACCGGAGATCTCTATTTGCTGTTGTATAACTGAAATCTTCGAATATCAAACGAACGAGCCCGGCGGCTGTTTTGCTACCTCAATGGCATTCATTCGCTCAAACCTGAGATGTATGGGACCTACGGATCTCAAAGATGGGCTCATGTCCCATTCTTTACCCTTCTGGGTCCCTCAGCCTTTTCGCAAGTATGGAGCGGTCCCCTTGTCTCGTGGGAAACATCATGTACTGTCGCGGCTCCGCTGGACCGTAGCGCAGTCAATCGTATTAAAAGGCAATATCTATCTCCCAGTGCGGAGTTACCGGCAACGGTCGTCTTACAAAGAACCGCTGCTACAATCCAGACAGAAATCCTTCACCTGCTCTCACCTTGAGGGTATAAATTCGATATCCCGTGCCCCAGGTTCGGAGTCGCGGAGGGTCTGCCCGTGCTTGTGACAGAGAACAATTTCCGTCTTTCCAGAACCTCGCCCCGGACGTCAAGACGTCACATGGTTTCAATGGCTTTCCTAGTGCCGTCTAGGACCCGGTCATTTCATTTACTAGAATCTGGCCAGGTCACAAGCACGGCATGATGTTATTCTTTGACCGAATTTGGCCAAGGTGAGGGTCAGAAGGAGCCAAAGCTCTTCTTTCATGCTGCTAACCCTACTTCCCCACGCGCACAGGTATTTATAACTTGGCATGGCTGGCATAATGGGGATTTACATCCTAGCTACAGAGTACAGCATAGTTGCTGGACTATAAAGGATTTTCCCCAGTGGACCACTTCTCGCTCACAGTTATGTGAGTTCAGCTTTAATATGCTTCTTTTGGGTACACAACAAGTCTAAAATGTCGGATTTTCCCGCCTCGCACAAAATCAGCACAACTTTCCCTTGTCTGTCAGGCCTAGCCAAACACCCAAACGACCAACCCCTGCTATAACATTGCTAGTGGAGACGTGTCGGCCAAGGGGAATGCTCCGTGGGGAAAAGTCGGGGTTTCCAAGCTAAGGTCGGGGTAAATTCGCTCTTGTTCTGATTAGGTTCATCCTGATACAGAAACCTTCTGGTTCTATGATCTTGATCTTGGTTGGATCTTATCTTAGATCTGTATTACATGGTACCTAGGATCATACGTGATTATTAAAACAATGCACATATACTAGTGAACTTCGCTTGATTTCGTAATCAACCTTTTGTTGGACAGCTAGAAGTATTTAAGACGATCAAGAGATCCCATCTTTTGCAACTTTCGAGCAGACGGGATGTCCGAACAAGCAGCTTAGATATACGTATGCTTACTTGTAGTATAGGCACTCAGGCTTATATCACTAGATAATAAAACAGGTCTACTCCAGTTCATCAAGTCATGTTCAATGCGAGATCGAGTCACGGCGAGTTATTCAAGCAAAAGAATCGAGGGTTAGATATCATACACGCGTCCAGAGCCTCTAATATTCTATATGTTATTGTAAATGCAAACCGGGCGCCTATGGGGTTGCCGGTGATGGCAGTGGTGGTGATGGCTCATATGTGCTCAAAGGCTACATGCTTATGATAATCCCATCCCTGTTGATCTGGTCTATTGTTGACTCCTCTGTCTGTGGAGTAACAAGCCAGCCACCACTCAAGAAACCCAGCTTGACCACCATGGCCCCTGAATCAGAATCTCCATACGCCCCCATCCGTGGTTCGTCTCCCAGTTGCAAGCTGCCTTAATGCTGTCGCAGGCCTGTAGAACCAGTACTGGTCGAACCATTTCCCGCGACGCCGATTTCCGAAGATGTATTAAACCAGCCAAATCGGCAGTAAAATGATGATAATAAACGCATTCGCACAATCGTAATATTCGTAACAGTCATCCAGAGTCGTTATACAGTGTTGTTCTTTCCTTCCTGATCACACTTGCAAACACGAAAGTTCAAAAGTGGAAGAGGCAAGGAAGTGCAGGTCAGGAACAGCGTGGGGAGAGTTGTTGTGGCTCCGGATAATTAATGTCGTGATTGCGCCAGGCCCCGACCAAGTATTAGTGAATAAATGTTGTCAAGAAGCGCCAGCCTTGGTGACGAGATCAAGGCAAAACAAAGGGCCAGGCTTGATGTTGTAGGCCGAGGCATTGCGCAAAGTCGGTAAATGGGAAGAAGTGCATGAACGCCTCGATCCCGGCCCGGTTCTAAGATGATGGCAGGAAGTAGTGTACCGGGCCGGTAAGTCCTCATCAGTCACAGTAAACTGACAACAAAAAAACAAAAACTCGCAAGCGCTCATCGCCGACTGAAGAACTTTCAGCCCTCGATGGGAATGAGCTGAGGCTGCGCAATGGGCAGTTCAGCGCTGTCTTCACGGTACGCGTCAAGCTCTTGACGAACGGGTGCCACCTGGTGAGGAAGAGTGAACCCAGCGTCAAGTGCTGACTGCACCAACAAAGATGCTTCCTTGTACCGACGATCTGTGTACTTGTCGAACACTGCGGCATGGTGTAGGTGAGGACGATCACAGCATTCGATCATCATTGTAACCAGACTCTTCAACTGACTCCAAGTATAGCCTGAGTAGTAGACATGCTGCTTAGTCTGAACTTCGTGTTAGCTTTGGTTTGTCAACAGCGATAAAATGTTCTTACCCAGTCACCCTTCTTGAGAATGAGTCGTGAAAGGCAGTGCGCACCCGCAGCAAGGAAGCTTGGGGGCGAAGCCACGAAACGCTCGTCCATGATGGTCAACTCGAGGAAATACTTTGCGAGGGTACGAGTATCCAAGTCATAGTCATCAGCCTTGCTGACACGTCGCAAAAAGCTCATGGGACCAGGCCAGCCCAGCTCGAAGCTCAACATACTAAGCATAAAGCGCTCGGCCTTGAGGACTTCTTCCGCGGTGTACCCATTGTCTACCATGTAGACAATCTCCCCTAGAGAAGGACAGTTAATCTCTTCGTATTTGGAGGCGACCAAGATGGCTGTTGCGCCGACGAGTTGGAGCTTGCCAATCGACACGATCTTCTGGGAAAGGAAGCGGTCGATATAGTTGACGGTTAGGAAAAGAGTTTCGGGCAAAAGACCGAAACGGTTATGGACCTGCACAAGCCAATCCATAAGGACGGATCGCATTGACCATTGAATCTCGGTCTGGTCGTCCATGTAATGGGCGTTGGGGAGCATCTTGATCTGCAGGGCATTGTTAGTGCTGAGATTAGGTGTCTCGTGCGTGCTATCACATACCTCGAGCTCGCGCATATACTCAAAAATCTCGTCGCCATACTCGGCAACCATGCTAACATCCCACATCTCCTCTTCGATCTCGTCTGTAGTACGAGTTCGCTCCACCTCCTCACGGGCGTCTTCGAGTTCACGCTGGACTCGGGCTGTTACACGCGGTAGAGGATCAATCTCTGTAGCACCACCAGCAGTCATATCTCGGGAACGAACCGAGTGCGCCGTTGTGTATGCTTGGTCCTGGTCGTCATAATCCTCATCCTCATCCTCTTCCCAGCATTCTTCAGGCTCTGACATGGCAGGCATGTGGCCTTCTTCGAATGAATGGATGGCAGCATCATCTTCAGAAATTTCGGGAAGTTTGGCAGGTAGCTCCGGGTACTCCTCCTTTTGGAGCACATCGAGGGGGGCACCAGCTTCAATAGGCAGATACATGGAGTCAAGATACGCAGCGTGATCATAGGGATATTCTGTCTCCTGAAGCTGGAATCCCGCAGGATTCGTGGCCTTGCGGCCCGCATCAGCATCTGGCTTGGGCACGACTTTGTCAAGCTGCTTGCTCTGTGTGCGCCGTAGACTGGCCGGCTGCTGTTGAGGCTTCAGCTGAGGCTGGCTCTTGTGGTGTCTGGGTTGGAGGGAAGGCGCATTCTGGACCGAAGAAGGAACAGGAGGTTTGGTGACAACGTGGCCATCCTTCCTCACATAAGTCTTCTTGTTCGCGTCGAAGTTCTTGTTTTCGAGTGCGGTTCGTGTCGATGCTTGGTTGGCGATTCTTTGTGCGGGACGGGAGAAGGCTTCCTTGCCGTAAGCACTGTTCTCTTTATTCACGGGCACGCCTGTAAGTCCATGATTGACACCATTCGTAGTGTAGACTTTGATTGATTTGCCGTCATCACGAGTGTGTCCGATTTGCTTGCTAACGTTGGTCACATCGCCAAACGCTGCTCGCTTAGCAGGGCCACGGAACCCAGCTGCTGTGGTGGACTTGGCCATGTTGGCCAGATTTCCCGTTGACTTGTGTTGTTGTTGAAGATGAGGTGCATTTTCGGCGCCGCGCGGTCTAAAAGGCTGCAATTGTCATTAGCTTATACTCTATAGCAAGCTCTGGTATGCATTGACATGCAAGGGAGATGTGGCTGTCGAGTCGCGCCAACGGCTGCTAAATAAGGGAGGGAAATGCATGGCAGCGTACCTTGGCGTCCATCTTGACGTTTGGAAATTGTAGAAAGTGTCAATAAGAGAAGGAATTTGACAAGAAAGAGACGCGACTAGAGATGATGGATGTGTCGAAGTTCGCGTACGGATGCTGGATGGATGTTTTGGTGGTGGATACTGGCGCGTTGGGTTATCATGTAAGATGCAGCGTTGTGCAGATGCGGGTGCAGGTGCAGGTGCAGTTCAAGCTCGTTAGGCGACAGGCGACAAGTGGGCGTTTGGGTCCGTTGGTTGTATGTTGTTTGATATTAACTGCTGCGCGCAAGATATGTGAAGCGGATACAATATCAAGCGGTCTTGAGCTCTTGGTAAAAAGGACAGCTGCGGTGAAGCTTTAAGAGCAAAAGATATTTGTTGTTTTTGTTTTTGTTTCTCTGCAGGAACAAAAGAATCAGGCAAAAGCCTCAGGCTGGTGGGTGTTGGTGAGATTAGGGGCCCGGGCTTGCAGGGGGGCACATGGAACTGGGAGATTAGTCGTGCTAGAGCTGAGCTGATGCTCTCGAGATCAGTCTGGTGATTATATACTACCTAGAGTGCACAGAAGCTCCAGGTGGGTTTGATAATGCAGGAGAATGAAATCTGGAAGGGTACAGAGCAAAGACAGATGTGAATGAGGCGATGTCGAAATAATAAAGCAATTCGAATGGCAGGGCCTTCATGCTAGACATCTAATCCTGATCGGTAGCTGTGCAACGGGCAACGGGACAACGATAACGGTGGTGGAAGCTTCATGCCTTGCTAAAACCACTGGATGTTGTGACTTGATTGGCGAGAAATCCCCTGCTGCATCCACTAATCTCTAGCGATGATTTTGTTTGTTTGTTTATGCTCAGGTACAACATTATTTTTGGCCATTAGTGCAAGGAGAGCAAGCTCACTAAGCTGGAGGGGGGTTGGTGCACGGGCCGCCACGGAGTCTACGCTTCGTTTCTGTCTGTCGTCACAGTGATGGCGGCTGTTTGGGCGTTCCGGTATGACTATACCAGGTTTGGTTTAGCCCTGCCTTATCGGCTCTATCTCAACTTGCGTCGCGTCTCACTCCAAGAGCATTGCAAGACCTTGACGTCGTTGCAAGGCTCGATGAGACATGAATTGATATTTCTTCGGCGGAAAGATCTTAGCATAACTTGTTTCTAGTCTATGAGACGGTCATCAAGTTGTTTTCAAATACCAAGGCCCGATTGTCCATAGTTGCTGATGTCAATTCGGTCCTCTAACGTCCCCGCGTCTCATCTCGCAACTCAACTCACGTAAAGACCGCGGTATCACGTGACTCTGTCCACACTCAAAGCCAACTCCATCTCTATATCCTCGATATACGCAAAGATTCCCAATGTCACAATGAGACGACTAGGGGCACTTCTGGTGACATGAACTTTCTATTTGATACTTTCCGAACTTTCTAAGACAGTTTCTCGATTTGCGCCGCTGTGCAAGGATTTCTCCTAGTCCCCATTACGCTCATTGCGCACAGAACCAGAACATCAGAAATGCGCCCAAGTTGCAAATGTTGGCTCTCAGGTCGATATATATATATATATACCCAAGAATGCGATCAAGATGACTAGAATAGCCTGCAGCCTTTTTATGCAGCATATTTAAAGACTAGCCAATATTGAAGCAAAAGATAAAAAAGGGGTCCGGCAAAATCTGGTGAATCACGATGTTTTACCATCATGCGATGCCTCCATTATCACCCCTCACAATCAAGACAAGCCGCCACGCAAGCTGCACTAAGACCAATTCTACGCCACCATTTCTGACATTCTGAGCCGTGCGATAATACAGCATCATCAGAACAAATCTGCGACACCTTCTATGAATGACGATACAGTCTTTTGGCCATTGTTCTGCCGTCGCAACCTGACACATGCGATTGAAGGGCGATCGAGATCAACCCATTCTTACATAGATCGTTTTACTTGAGCCAATTTATCAACCGTAAGTAGCCCAGCTTCATTCTCAGAAAAACTAATTCTAGATGTTTGGTCTCATAGCAGTGCGACATATTGCGGGACTCATGAGTTTTGCGCCTTTATGTCGCATGAAACCCTCAAGGACAAAAGTGGCAAGTTTGATGACCCTGATAGGTCGAAAGACAGTGCCATTGAGGATTTTTAATATTAAAACGTATATGCTTTTTGCCGACATGTTCAGATCGGATTATCTGATTTGTGCGACTCGGTGGATTACGACTTTGCGCAACCTATTTCGCATCGGGATATGTCCTTTTGTGCGACAGAAACTGCACGGGTTCAACGGGTACCAATAGTGGCTGACTAAATGGTCGAGATGCATCACTTTTTAAGGTACGCACACACGCACGGAAATCCAGAGACCGCCACATGCCAGACAAACAAGTTGGATGCGCTGTGACGAGGGATGAGGCGATGATTAAAGCCAACACGGGTTGGGCGCAATTCTGCCGAATGGTCTAAAATTGTGTTGACTCTTTTGACAAAGCAGTTATTATGATAAATGCCGAACCTCGTCACATTCTTGACTGACAAACTGGACGACGCACAGGCAAATACGAGCAAGGGTAATTGATCAGTGAGTCCATAATACACCGTATCTTCTTTTGTGCGCCGGGCCTCTGGGCAATGATGGATGCCAAATGATGAGCCGGATCGCAAATCAGATCAGGCAGATAGACAGGCAAACCCTGTACAGAACGAGAGATGGAAGTCAAGTTGATTGATTATTGTTTAATTATTTCGCTTGCCACAGGTGGGTGGAGTCTCAGGGAAGACTATCCGAGAGGGATAAAGAGAAACATCAACTAGGCCAGGCTCAATCTCACTCCCACTCTCACTCTCACTCACTCACGGACTACCTGGTCGAAGCTGGGCTGGGGATGAGGATGGGGACGGGGATGAGGATGGGCTGCGACGAGTGCTGATTCGATCGATGGATGGATGTTGCCGTTGTCGCATCTTGTTTTTTTGTTGTTGACCATTTTTTTGCGCCAGCGCATTCAAACGTGGATAACCCAGGGCGGGGCGGTGACAGCGTGCACGCAAGCGTCATGCTTGATGGACGATGGGCGCATCGCATGCTTTGCTCCAATGCAACCCTGTAGACCACTACACACAGACAGAACAGAAACATAACAGCTTCAGTATCGAGCTTTATGAGAGGCGCATTTTATCTTTGACCAACGCAATCACATATGATAATTGCTAACAAGGGGCGCAAAGTTTAGGCTTCAGGTTGCGACAGATAGTCAATTCAACAGGCGGCGTCAAGGACTCAAGAGAGCGCATTGCCGATGCGCAATTCTGAATCTGAATCGCATTGTGTGGCAAGGGTCTGCTTGGCCCCGTACTCAATATGCACGGTACAGGTAGGTAAAGGTAGACTAAGTTAGTCCGTCACGGGTCCTTGAGGGTCCTCGCTCTTCAGATTCGAAGCATCCAATGCTGTGTGTTTTAGTTGAGGACAATACTACTCCCTCCCCATGCATGGTCTGTCGATGCCATACCCTTTAGTCTTTGGGGACCATTATCGTTAGGTTAGGTGTAGGTAGGGGTCCACAACCTCGATATCTACCTACTATGGACTAACCTACAGTAGAGGCCACAAGGGTAGACACGGTAGGGCAGGCAGGTAAACAAAGGAACGTCTAAACAACACGTCCAGGCCGATTCTAGTCTGTCAGACCAGCAAACAGTCCGTGGTTCTATGACCCAGTATGGATCGCTCGCATCCATGGCACCATACCAGACCATCCACATTCACGCTGTGCGCGTATCTGACCCCGTGCTGAAACAAAACAAGCCTGAACGTGTGGCCATTTACCAACTGCTTCGTGCGTGACGAACGAATCACTGCGACCGCTGCCTGAACGGTTCAATATGAAACCCCATTGAGCTTTATCCCCCAGCTGCCGAGGGAAATTGATCGCCCGGGTCAAGGCGCCGTGACGAGGGTTATCATGGCACTGACAATTGGCTGTTGTAAATCGCAAAGATATCAAGCCTCAATCACCGGCGGCAGACAGAGAACAGGCGTATTCAGTAATGATGAATTGTTCCTGCTACTCCAAGCACTTTCGAGTTGTGCACCTGGCAAGCAGTTGAGGCTGGCTCGGGCTTTGACGCTTTGGTTTTGATGTCTCGGAATTAACTCGCGAGCTAAGCGCATTCTCCCTCGAATTGAAGTGATCAATGGGATGCGCATGTGCAGTATACAAAAGAGTTGGCGCAATTCAGCCCATCACTCATTAACTTGCGGTCAATAACACGAAGCGCGTTCTAACAGCGTTGCTGGCTCCAATTAACAATGAGAGCGCATTCGATTATTTGGATGGGCTAATGGATTATTTCCATCCATCATTGTTTGACCAGGCCTAGTGGTCAAAAATACTGGAACATGAAAATGTCATAATCAATATCGCCACCAACAAGGGGGGTTTCCTCAGTGCCAGTATCTCGAGATTGAGCAGCGCATGGGACATTTGCTTCGCAAACCTAATAACAGTCGAGTGGTTATCTTGATTGTGATTTATTATTGCTCCCTTTCGGGTTCCTGAAGCTTCTCATCAACAACAGACAAAGTCGTGGTGCCTACCGTGCGCCAAGTTTGTTCGACACACATGATCAGCCTTTAGCAGACAGGTCCCCTAGCTTGGCCGACCATGTCATCAAGTGCGATTGGCTATCAGCGATCTCTTGCAACCACCACCTCAGACATCTCTGGGCTGTTGAATCAACAGCTCTCCGCTCTGCAGTTGTGCGCTCGTTGACTGACAGAAAGAATAGCCAGCTGCTTCGATGTATCTATCCCATCACTTATGACCGCAATTGAGCCTAGGAACCGCAAACCTGCCAACGCTATATTGAGAGAGATCCATTGATCATGATCAACAATATGCGCCAGGCTTCCGGGTTTGTTGCGAGCCCTGAGCGAGGTCGCACTGAACTCTGGATAAGCTCTGCATGTTCCCATTGGGGCGCGGAAGAGGGATTGAGTGTGTGCGTTTGTGCGCTTGACAGCAGCCCAGCTCAACAAGCGATGTCGCCGAGCATATTATACAGTATGGCCGACCATTGGATTCTATCTATACCTAGTAGTATTTTCGTCACTCATCAGGTTAGCGGGAACCACTGCAGCTGTCGTTGTTCGCTGTCTCCTCTATGTTCCTAGCCTCCACACCACATCTGGATGGATCGGATTGGAGGTGAGGGTCGGCCGTCAAACAATCACAAAACTCACACGAGGCCACCGACCAAGTGTCAGAGGGGTCCGGACAGAGAGGGGCTGGGCTAGGCTGAGGTTTCCTTTTCCATTGGGGCGTGGTTATGATTGTTGGTCGCTGGTGGCCAGCGCCTAGCCCAATTTTGGAGCAATGGATATGTAGCTAGCAGCGGATGGGTCGCGAGTGGCCGATGAGAGTGTAGAAATAATGGTAGAGTGGATGGCCAGCAAAGCAATCAGTCAGTCGAATTGAGTTGAGTGAGTCGAGTCGAGTCGAGAGGTTAGGTTTGGTTAGGTTCGGAAGGGAAAGGAAAGGAAGTGGAAGCCAAGCCAAGCCAAAGCAATACTGCTAGGGTCCGCTGAAATGGAAGACCCATAGGTCTGTCCGTCATGATACCTAGCAAGATGGAGCCCCAGAATCAATCTACAAGAGTACGCGATTTGGCTGGTATTCGATGGCATCGTGAATAGAAACAGCCATAGGCGCATTGCTTCTGATCTGCTGCTTGTCCTGTTCCTGAAGCTCATGGTTCAAAGTGGCGTACTGCGACAATCTTAAACAAGATATCGGCCACCACATAGGGCTCATCATCGCCGTTTAAAGTATGCGCCTTGCTTTGCTGTTGGAGATCGGCATATGACAGACCCCAGGTCCTTGCGGCCTCTTCTGATAGCTGGCCCGCACGGGTTTCAAAGGCCAGGAGAATAAGGAGATGAGACCCAGATAGAAAGATGATGGTTATGATTGCACTCATCTCTTTAAGCGACTGCCAATATATATGGAATCCAGACGGAAGGAATAGTAGCAGCATTGCGCGCAAAGAACAGTCGACCACTTTTCGATTTGCGCTGCGCTTCGCTGCGCAATGCACCGCCGCATCCGCTTTTCTAGGTTCATTCGCGCGCGAGAGGAGTAGCCCGTCTATCTGCTTGTCCAATGTACATAGTACCATGGAAGGGAATCGAGAATGCGCCCTGGCTTCTTCCCCCTGAAGTGAGTCGCAGCCATAATTAAGTTGGGAGACAAGTCCACAACCATATCCTATTCAAAGTATCTGACAATCTGTTCAAAATGATTCACTCAATGGTACCGAAATTAGCGGCACGTCATGGAGGTTTCCTTGAATAGATGCTCGGGTTCATCGGCGCGGTACCACAATGGATGGGTCCTCACCGAATGGAAACACAATGGATGGATCTATTCAGGGCAAGCCATCCAACCAGCCCTGGCCCAATTCCAGCGCCAGCAAACCATGGATGTCGTGCTGAGTCCGGGTCCAAGACGTTGTAGTTATAGGCTGTCCAGCGCTCTGTCCACCTGGTTTTTAGGTCTTCTTCAGGGGACTCTAACGTTAAACTCCCCTAACACAGGCAGGTTCGTGTTAGTGAAGCCAACTCCTTGTCTGTAGGTAGTGACAAAATCCAGGAACCTCTCGTCTCATCCGGCTCCTCTTTTCCTCATGCACATCCTCTTGCCGACTGTTCAACGCCGCCACAAGCATCCCAACACGGATCAAGACGTCTCTGGTAAGTCCCATCGTTTTTAATATCATGCGCGATTCCCATAGAGGCCCAATCTTGAGGCCCTGCATCTCCCCTCTTCTGTCCTGAGTCCCCAGATCCAAGACCGCTCTGCTTCATCCGTTGTCTCCCGTCCTAGGAAGCGCCAGACAGACCCGACACTCGACTGGTCCATCCTCCCCATACACCACTCCTCATCACCATCCCAACTGCCCTTCGAGTCATATAGCTACTTCTCTGTTGCTGACTTCCTTCGACATAAACAGCATATACTCCAATACGCTTTCGCCATAGTTTCAACGGGAAACGTCCACCGTCCGTCGTCGTCATTCGCACCGCCCTCAAGCCCTGAGACCACAAAGGCACACACAAACGAGACTCGGCGCTTACTGCTGCCCTGGATGGTGATTGCTTCTTGAGTCTTCATCATTTCTGCTTCGACACCGTCTCTATATATTCGCGTCGCCTTTGCTTTGGTCATTGGCAGTTGCATCTGGTACTGAACGTACTGTTGAGCGATCCTGCCGTGAACAGGGCCGGGCCCAGTCTATCTCAGGCAAAGCCCGCAACCACCACAACCCAACCCATAAACCTGTTCCATCTTCCATCCATCCCTCCCATCTCCATCGATACATTACAAGACTGCCGTTTTTTACACAATGGCTTCCATGTCTCCGCTCAACACCGCCTTCGATCCTTCGGGGGCGTCGTCAAATGGTGGCAGTGTGTCCCCTCAACAGACAGCGACTCCCAAGAACGTCGCATTCGAACTTTTGTTCCCCGAGTCCCCCCAATGTCGTGCGCGCTTGCCGATGCGAGTGCAAATATACCCTCACGATACTACTGACTCGATTGTTACAACTGTAAAGAACTTTTATGGTTTGTACTCGGGCCCCACCGGATCAAAGGGTGTCAGTTTTGAGGACCGTGGAGGAAACACCTTGATTGCTCGATATGAGAACTTCCAAGACCGCATGGTAGTATACGTCAGGGTTATAGAGGAACCTCCGGCGAACCCATCCGCATATGCTCCCCATTCCTACCACAATCCTTCTGTTGCCAATCACCCTTATTATAGCGATAACGGCTACCCTGTTCCTCACGCCTCGCGCTGCGCTCAGGAGATGTCCAGGCCTAGTTCTCCTTCATCGCGGCGGCGGAGCCCTTCCCCCCATACTGCCCGTGGTCGAAGAAGTGCTTCTGCCAGCACGAATGGCAAGAAGGGTCGCTCTCGCTCTTCCAAAACCCGCGCCTCAGCCTCGCGAAGTCACAACGAACTATATAGCGACAGCATTGCTGGCTACAGCAGCAATGACGAGCATGACTCGACCTCTGGAAAGAACAAGGATCAACTTCCTACTACTGATATCAGTGTTGAGAACATTGTTGAAGGTGGTCGTCGCAAGAGAGCCAAGTTTGAAAGCTCGGTAAGTGGAGACCGCCATTTTGACAAGGCGGGCTCACAGAGACTGACAACGCCGGGCCACAGGAATTGCCCTTGTTTGCACCACCTCAGATGCCAGCAGCAACCTCGAACCCTTCCGTGTCTCCCGCTCGCCGTGTTGAACCTCATCGCCCCGCGGTGCCCTACGTGCAGCCTCACCAGAATCCCTTCACGAACCCCCCTCGCCCCATGCAGTCGCCCCAGGGCTACAGCAATGCTATGACAAATTCAAACCTTTATCAAACGCCTGCACCCGATGCTCGTCGTAACCGAAATAGTGGTGGATATATCAGCAGCGCAATGGGAGTCATTCCTACCCCCGACCCCACTGTGGGTAGCTGCGTCTCTGAGGAGGACAAGGATGTTGCCATTCAACTGATGCGACTCTGTGACATGTCCAATATATCCCACGGCCGAACCTCTGCATCTACAGTCGACGACACATTCAGTGGCATAGCCGATGCTGCTTCCTCCACCGGTGCTACCAGTGATGGCGACAGCGAGAGTGAAGCAGAATTGCCTCCATCCCGTCGCCAGAAGCTTGATATCTCTGGTGCCGTTGGAAATGTCTACCAGACTACCGAATCTCATTTCATGCCACCCCCTGAGAGTGCTGAAGTCAGTGGCGATGACGCTGACTACGAGGACGGAGCTGATGACTCTCTTCTGTCTAATGGCAAGAGTAAGCCCACCAAAACCATGAAGGCCCCTTCAAAGCACAAGGGCTCTTCGTCTGCCTCAAAGACATCTTCGAACAAGACCTCTAAGGCCGCACGCCCCGCCAATGGTTCCAAGGGCAAGAAACTGCCCCCAGTTCCCAGTGGCCCGATGTCGCCTGCCTCAATGCCTCCCTCACGAAAGCAGTCAGTAGCATCCACCGGACAGACTCCCCTTGTTCCTGGTGAGGATGATCAACCCGACCTATCCACCAAACCTCGTTGCCAGCGCTGCAGGAAGAGCAAGAAGGGTTGCGATCGTCAGCGACCTTGCGGACGTTGTCGCGATGCTGGCCTGAACGCCGATCAATGCATTAGTGAGGACGAGGGCAACGGCCGAAAGGGTCGATACGGTCGTCACATGGGAGTGCCCATCAAAAAGGATGAGGTTCCCGCCGTTGCTCAGCCTGCGCTTTTACCTGCCGCGCCCATCGCCTCCGCGGCGACGACTATGGACAAGTCCAAGAAGCGCAAGCGGTAAACGGCGCCTATCCCGTGTGCGTATGGGGTTCCGATTTAGCAGTATATACTGGTCTCGATCACAAAGCGCACATGGCCGTACGCTTGCGGTATCTGTACACTACCTTTGTCTGGTGCATTTGATGGCGTGTCATTTGTGTCTTATTCGTTCGGCATCAATGGTTTGTAAAGATCTTGCAGCCAGTTTGGACAGCTCGGCGTCGGATCAAATGCACATCCAATTCTTTTCCTTTTTATCTCCTCCCTGGCCTGGTTCTTCTGTCTTGCAGGCGGTAGGGCGGCACTTATGATTGTTATTCGGGAGGACGTAATAACGACGGTCATTTGACCATTACACTCCTTATATGGCGTTTGGAAGAAGGATGTGGGAGTTGCCGAGTTTTTACACTATTTCGTCCTTTGCTTCCAATTCTCCACGCCTCTGGTTGGCTTCGGCTGTACACGAGGCTAGCTGTCAGCCCCTTGTGCCAGCCTTGGGGATGTCTGAGGAGATTGTGAGGGAATAAGGCGCGGTATGGGAAAGGGAAAAAGGGGCGCGCGGATTGGAAAATCTCCCAGAGGTTAGAAGGACATCAAAGAAAAGGCATACGGATGGTTTATCGTGTGTCTATGTGATTGCGCAAAAAGCGGAATGGAGGACCAAAAAGAGGGCCTGCCTGGATGTCCAGGAATTTGACCATCAACAGCACAAAAGGAGTGGACTGGTTTGAGAGCGGGTATTATTTCTGATCTGTTTCCCTGTTCTGTAACTTTTCCATACCTTTGTTGTACCTCGTATCAATATAACATGCTCGATATTAACTTGATAGTTTAATGCTCGTGAGTGTTTAAGTGTGCGACGGGAGAACATGCAAGCTACAGCAATGCGCTTACGACATAAATCCGCAAAAGTCACGATACATCTATTATCAGATCATGCGACCACTTTGCTCTTATTTTGAAGCCGCAAAGATGTCGTGGTCGTGAATTGGCGAATGTTGGCGTCGCATAGGGCAGTTTGCGCTGTCGCAAAACCCGAAGCCTCGGAACAGCCCGCCGACGGGACCGGGCCGATAAATCGCGTGCATGCATGAACCCACCCGCGCAAACTTTACAACGGCGTCGCGCTCTTGCACTGCATTTCGCTTTATCTATCTCTTACTTTGTTTCCTGTCCACGGATTGATTTTTGCAATACTGAACAGCAACGTTGTGATCTCACCTACACCCCTACCGCAAATCTGATTCCCCCACCATCACAAGTTGTACTAGCGTGCCGCTCTGGCTCCACTCTTTACCGATGCGGATACGATAGAGTAACCGATTGGCTATTAGACCTTGATCACAATCACGTGAGACACTTACATCATCCTTTTTCCTTTACCGCCTCTTGTTTACCCCTCCATCGCGAGCGCGGGGTAATTTTTCATATTTTTTTTTCTTTCGCAAGTCTGGAAGCGGTTACAATGGTGTTGTGGACAGAAATAAACGACAGATATCGTATCAGCATGATTTCGCTTGTGCTAACAGTCAAAGTTTGAGCCATGCGGGTAGAACCGTTTCGACGATAAAGTACTAGATACAAATCATCATCGCAAAAGCCAGATTGCGCCTTCGCATCGAGTTGAGTTATTATGATAAAGTGCGACCACTGTATGCGCAATCGCAACAACTCATCGCAAGTTCAGCGCAAAACTCTGCATCAGTCGCGCATTGTTTGCACCGTTGTTTCTGGTGTTTATTCTTCATTGGGCGCCGGCCGCGGCCACCAATGTGACTCTGTCCAACGTCTTCCATTGGCCCCACACGTTTCAGAGAACGGACTTCCGTCTCCGGGAATAGCATTGCCGGCCATCGGAGCGGGGCTTGTGTAGCGACGGCTTGTCGGTGCTTGGTGGGTCCGCCGGATGAACTTACCCTAGAGATGGCCATGATTGATGTTTTTGCCTCTATGGTAATTGAAACATAGGTGGGCAGGACGTGTTTTTACAAGGTATTTTGATTCTTATTTAGTATTGTCTTTACGTAGTTATTCTTGAATTTAAGCTGGCCTGTCCTCTTGAACATTTCAATGTACAGTTCAACACGTTGATTCACAGGTCAACATACAACCATCATTGTCTGAATGTTAGCACACGGCAATGATTCACAAGTCCTCCATTCTATCTTATCCCACCACGTAAGCAAAGGGCGCGTTAGACGTTGTATGTATGTATGTGACCCCACGATTCAGAGGCGAATGGGCGGGTTTAGAATGGCAAGCAACGACTTTCCTGATCCGACCAGCCGACCCCTGAGGTTGTGGGGCGCGATATCGGCAAAGCGATTCTAGAAGAGTGCGCCCTTCGAAGGTGAAAAACACTGACTGGTGAACAATGACACAGAGATTGCGAGAATGTGATTGCTATTATATATAAACTTGTAATTTATCTTGAGTCAAACAACTGGTGCAGCATCGCACACATATCGATAATCACAAAATCTCTCCTCTTTGATCTAGCACCTTAACAATACATACCTCGAAATACTTCCTCACCGTATCAGCAATGTTTAGCAAAGACACAGAAAAGACGCCTGACAATAGGTCGTCGTCGCCATATCTTTCCGAAAACGATCCAGAAGACCCTCAGATCCTCAATCCCACCATCTCCAATACAAATGCTCCTCCTCCAGTTTTTGATCCAGACACTTTCAATCCTCCGGACGGCGGGTTTCGTGCATGGTCTCAGGTTTTTGCTGTTATCCTCATTAATGCTCTGGCATGGGGCTATCCAGCCTCTTTCGGCGTTTACCAGCTTCATTATGAGGAGTCTCTTGGCCTACCGTCGTCCCAGATTTCGTGGATTGGCTCATGTCAGACTTTCTTGACCTTCGCTTTCTGCGCTCCGGCTGGTCGTCTTGCCGATGCTGGATATACCAGAGAGACTGTCGCCCTTGGAAGCTTCTTGGCCATTTTTGGGACATTTATGACAAGTCTATGTAAGCAGTATTGGCAGATATTCCTTGCCCAGGGTGTTTGCACAGGTATTGGCCTCGCTCTGCTCTTCATGCCTGCTGTGACTGTTCTGGGCTCATATTTCAAGGCGAAGAAGGCCTTTGCTCTTGCGCTGGGTGCCACGGGGACTGGCTTGGGATCCATTATCTTCCCTGCAACATTGCAATATCTCATTCCGCAGATTGGATTCCCGTGGGCTGTCAGGTGCGCTGCTTTCGTTGCCCTCTTTATGATCGTCGTTGCCAATATCATGCTGAAGCCATACCTGCCCCCAAGGAAAACTGGTCCACTGATGGAATGGGATGCGTTCAAGGAACTTCCATTCGTCTTGTTCGTTCTGGGTGCCTTCCTGAACTTCTACGCCTTGTATTTTGGTTTCTTCTATGTAAGTTACACAGCCGACTTCCCCTCGTACTTGTGTGATGCGTTACTAACTCAACGTGCAGATCAATGTTTATGCACGCAACGTGATTGGATTCTCATCTGTTGAAGCTGTTAGCCTGCTGCTCGTTGTCAACGCCATGAGTATTCCTGCACGCCCTATAATGGGTTACCTCGCAGATAATGTCCTGGGACCTATAAATACGTTCATCATTGGCTTGTTTGCGCTGAGCATCATGTTGTATTGTTGGATAGGTGTCAAGACTGCTGCAGGCATGTATGTGTTTTGTGTGTTCTTTGGGTTCGCGAACGGTGCGTGTCAAGGAACGTTCGTTGGAGCAAACGCGAGCTTGACAAAGGTTTGTGATACCATGTCCCAGGAGACAACAAGACCGCTAACATTCCCAGGACCCTCGTAAGATGGGAACTCGTTTCGGTATGGTTCAGACAATTTCTGCTTTTGCCAGTCTGGCTGGGCCACCAACCGCCGGTGCCATTCTCGATACTTCCAACGGGAACTTTACCTATGCACAGATTTGGGGCGGAACCGTGTTCTTCTTTGCTGCTGTTGTAGTTACAGGATCTCGAATTGCATCAACAGGATGGGTATTATTGAAGAAGAAATAAGCAAATGGGAGATTGGGGTGTGTCCGATTAACGCAGGTGAGTTGAGCATCACAACGGCATAGCGAGGAGATATTCTGGATATCAGCAACATAGTACATAGTAATGTTTAAAATTGAAATGCCCCAGATGTATGCTTATTATATTCTGCGCAAATGGTGAAGAGTGGTGATGACTAGTCGGGCGATTTGACTACCATCTTGCCACACATAGTCGTGCTCACCTCTCAAATCTTTGTTGACCTCCAAGTTAACCTCTTGCTTGGTCAAGATAGTTGCCATGTTGTTAATCTCGGGCTCATCAATGAGGCCGTCTTCAGGAGACCAGGCAAGAAGGACCAATTTTCCATTCGACCACTTGCTTTTAAAGCTTGAACCAAACTTAGCCGGTGAGGCCTTTTCCCATTCAGACTTGTCCTCGCCAAATGCGGATCCGATGAAACCAGCGTATCCGCCATTGAACCTCTCGTTGAGTCCAACTAGGTCGTAGATGCCTGAAACTCCAATTATGGCAGTAGGCAAGGGACCCTTGGGATGAGATGGGAGAATCTCGTCACTCATCAAAAGTTGCATTGCAAGGGTTGCGCCAGCAGAGTGGCCGACCAGTATGTAATTCTCCGACAAGCCATACTTTTCTTGTGCGTAGTTCAAAGCCGACCAGACATCTTCTAAGTGATCTGGGTGCTTGGCGCTGGCTGCTTCCTGGGGAAACTCTGGATGAGGGGATAGTCGGTAGTCGATACTGATGAAACCGGCGATATCCAGGGTTGCAACAGCGCCCGAGATGACGATGCGCTTTATGCTCTCGGTGAAATCATTCTCATTGTTACGGGGATCACGCCAACCGCCTCCATGGATGAAGCTGTGTAGCTGTTAGTAAAAATCGCATTCGAGACGAAGAAGCCCTTACACCACCCAATGGCCTGACTTCTGATCGGAGCGATTAGAGAAGCGCCAAACGCCTAGCTTCTGGCGGTTATGATCACCGTATTGGTGAGACGCGTAAGTGAGTCCCAGGGACACGTCTCCAGCAATATCGGCCATTTTGTTTCGGTTAGATGGGCGACTTCAGACTACCAGCGCTATGATGCTGGTTGCAGGGGATTTTCGCGGAGGTTTGGTAAGGATTGGGATATAAAGCGCGAGAAACTTCGATTGAGGCGTTAGTTCCTCCGACGGTTTCTATAGTAGAAAGTCAGCTTAAATTAGGAATGAGCTGTGCATGGTCCAGACTCATTCTAGTCCATCTTTTGATATCTTAGTCTAGTACTTACGGGTGGTTACTGCCGGACAAGGTGAGGGAGGAGGGGCTAATTAATCGGAACTTTCAAACCCAGTACTGTCCAATCAAGGGCACTTTCCAGTTTATCGGGCTCGATATGGCAGGCAGTCAAGCTAGTAGCTACTGCTACACGAGCGATCTTTTGACAGTTGACAGGTTCACTTGCTTTTTGCGCAACGGGGGAGGTGGGAAGGAGCACCCTTAAACAGTCGATTTGAAGACGGGAGATGCGATGGGGAAGGCACGGAATCACGGGGGAGCACTTCCGCTGTTTCCGCGTTTCCGTCCTCCCGCCAACTTTGTACAAGATCAATATTTTATCTTCTTTGATACCACAGAACCGATACTATTGACAAATGAACTCACCCCTCGTCTGATTAGCCCTGCGATGGGTTAGTCAACCGTAGGATCATGCTCGCGGCACAGAAGAAAACGGGAGATTGCTTGGCAGCTCAATCAAACAATTTACGTACTGTACGGAGTATGGTACTCTCTTTGTCGCACGAAAAGCCCGTTGAGCTAAGGCACATGGTACGTGGGTTTGCAGTACAGGGGACTGCACCTGTCTGCATAAGGAAACTGGTCTTGTTGTGAGACGCATAATCAGCAAAGTGGCTGCGAATCACCGCGTTTCATACTCCCAACACACAGTTTGTCAGTCTTCACCCGTGATGAGGCCACAACTGAAGATGAACAGGGGCCTCATAACCGACAGGCATGCCGGGAAGCGAGGCGGATCAATGATTGTCATGCCCTGTCAACCTGTTCATTCGGGTTCTTCAATGTCACCCTCTTCCCGCCGATAGTCTCTAAATCGCGAGCGACTAGTGCACTAATAGCGAGCCACCAGTCCAAACGAGATGGAAAACGAGACAAGTTTTCCACAACATCAAACCCAACAGGTGATCGATCATAACGAAATCTGAGCGACTGCCTGAAATCAAGACTACTCACATTGTTTTCTCAGTCGGTTCTCTCAGAAGTTCTCTCACTGTCCCGAAAACAGGGATGCAGGACTGGGCGTCCGTACAGCTGATGCTGAAACAATGGTTGAGCTGAAGCCTCGCTAAGAACGGTTGAAGGTGTCCTACCATATCTTCGGGTTCCCATCATCGGCCAAAGCAACTGGGAAAGGTCTAGCTAGCGGAGAACCATCAAGTACACTTCAAAAGTCCGCAAGACCTCTAGTCTAAGTTGAATCTCGTAACTTCACCTAACTTTGCTGGGGAAATCTTGCGACTCCACAAACTTAGCTCCCTACCTGATGTGCGATTGCCAACGGTCCTCTCCATGGACTATTAAAGATGTTGTTCGATACTAACCAATTGGGCTGGCCGATGCGGGAACTTCCACAAGTCCTAACTGGAAGAATTCACAACTCCGAACTATGGCGCCTGGCTTGGAAAGGTAATTGCTGGTGGCTTCAATCGCTGTGCAGGGTTCTTGGTTCTTGGTTCAAACAAGGGCATTGTCCTTGATTGATTTCGGTCAACAGCTAACATTGCAGCCCGACTACGGGGTTGCCACCGAGATTTGCTCCTCAGCATTTAGAACATGAGAGTCTACACAGCACAATGCCATACATTACCTAATTGATGCTTGCTGTTCACGAACTGAATGGTATTACTCTTCCCAAACGACATGGCGAGGCTCTGCCTTGCTTGTCAGACATGTTACCAAACGAGACTCTAACAGACCCCGTCACTCCTGTCAAACCAAGAATGGATCTGTATGGTATGGGTAGGAAATCGGGGAAGCAGCTTCGCTTCCCGCTAACCCTGGTTGTTGAAGAACGCTAGAAACATGCCGCAAAAGGCCTTGAATTCTCAAAGTGACAAGGTGCCAGGGTGCCCTGACGACATCAGCTTCACACCCTCTTTCTATTTCAACCGGAGGCACGTCTGGTACCTTGCAGCCATCGTATCACATCCACACACCATGTCCGTCAACTTCATTTTGACACCCCCAGAAGCGGGATGTGTGCCGAACATCCTTACCTGCGTTTGATCAGATCCGCCATGTCGGTTGGGTGCAATATCAGATGTGTGATTCACTGATGTCTCTTGCACCTGCGAGATATATCTTGGAGTGGTCCAGCCCCCTTGCCCGGCTTGCTGATATTATTCATGCCCCCCCGTCTGCTATTCTTTACTCATATGTGAACTTTCGACCATCCCTTGACACTTCAAAAGCAGGCCATGCTTGAGACTGCTGGCCACTTGTGACGCCGGAGCGCCATGGCTACTAACGAGAATATCGACTTGGACGAGGAAAATGGAATTGCGTTAGTTGCAACGGCAATAACCTTGTTGGCCCTCAGTTGGATCTCAGTTGGGTTGCGTACCTACACGAGAGTTTGGTTAATGAAAGGCCAACAAGTCGACGACTGGCTCATGCTAATTGCCCAGGTACATCACTAATTACCTTGTACTACCGTCAAAAAACTTACCATGCAATAGATCATCTTCACCGTGTCTTGCTCTTTCATCCTGGAAGGCGTTGAGAAAGGAATAGGAAAACACAACGACGCTTTCCAGTCTGATGAGACCAAAGTACGGGCTCTTATGGTAAGTTCCCCTCCGTCGTGAGGATATTTGGGTTGAAATCTCACACTGTATCAGTGGCAGGCCTTGGCAACTGCGACTTACATTCTAGATATGATGTTCATCAAACTCAGCATTGGCGTCTTCTTGCTTCGACTCAGTGTTAAGAAGGTTTACAACTGGATAATATGGATCAGTCTGGCCATCATCACCATCTGGAGTCTTGTCCTCTGGTTTTGGAACCTTTTCCAATGTAACCCAGTAGAGATGCAGTGGGACTTCCGTATCAAAGATGGCACTTGTGTTTCTGCCGACCAAATCGTCTCAGCTGCCTATGCGATAAGTGTCATGACGGTTTTATCTGACTGGCTCTATGTGAGTCAAGCTTTCCACCATCAATTTGATCTACGCTGATCTTCCGCAACAGGCACTGCTCCCCATCCCGATGCTATGGTCTGTAAAGATGACTAAACAAGCCAAAGCAACTGTCATCGTCATTCTAGGACTGGGTATATTGTAAGTTTAGGATTTATTTCCGCTCTAAACCTATGCCTAACGAACCGTCAAGTGCAAGTGTCGCAACCCTGGTGCGCCTACGCTTTCTCGCTGATCTTACTGATACCGAGGACATACTATGTGAGTGACGCCTGAACAAATGCTTCGTTTCTAGCTAATGTCTCTCAAGTTGCTGGCACCGATGCCATGGTTTGGACCCTGATAGAACCAGGTGTTGCCATTATTGCATCCAGTCTAGCTACCATTCGACCACTTCTACGCACCATGAAGATCAGAGGCTTCGAATCTACCGATCACACTTACGGCACAGGGCATTCAGGAGTCGCCAAGACCAATCCAAACCGCCATAATGCTGGAGTTACGGTCATGCCAGGCTTCGGCCCCGATGATGTCTCGCTGAACAGCGTCTCTCCCCATAGCCACGGCCGACCCTATCCGGACGATACCCATATTTTACCTCCTCGACGCCTAGCAGATATTCCACTTTCACCTGGACAAGTCAGCCTTGCCAAGAGCGAGATTCTGGTACTACAAAGCAACACCTCGCCTCCACAAACACCCCCCGAAACCCAAATGTATCGGTCTCCCTCTGGATCATTTGATCAGATCCACGATCTCGAGGCGCAGAGCCAAGACCTCGAGCGCAATAATGTTAGGGGGAAAAGGAGATGAATGGATCCATGATATGATACCCCTATTAACGATAGGAGGGCCACACATCTGGTCCTGCATCCTTGTTACATCATTCAAGTTTATAAAGACAATTTCTTTTCGGCCAGGGAAAGCACATCGGCGAAAGGCGTTACGAATCGGACTGGTAGACTAGGTAGAGGGATCCCAAGATAACAGCATCGGCTGAATTTATCAAAAGAGTTATTATACGAGGGAAGGCAAAACGAAGCCCTGGACCGACAGGAGCTACAAGGCAAGGCGTATGGTGCATTTATTGGAAACACACAGGCGTTTGGATAGCTTCTAATGTATTTATGATAATTGATCATTTTCCCAACAACTGCTCGGCCTCCTGTTCGAAATCTTTAACATTTGTAACAGCTGACACCCAAGACGTAACATCGGTACCTAAGCATCAAGGGAACTGTGCACTTTTCAAAAACACACGGTTGCAAGGGCGAAACACTTGTTGAATGGGTTATGCCTGGTATCTCAGCCCTGTGGCTTTACTGAACTTGACTGCTGTCTCTACGGCTGCACTTCTGAGGCATTACTGTCAATGTCACTTCTCTTTTTACTAAGATCGATAATGTCTCCCCAGCTAGGTATGTTGGGTATCTTTGTTTATTTGGATCAATTCCCCCTCTTTCCGGCACTTCTCTTGGACATATATGCATGTCTGCCCGAGTAGTTACTTGTTCATAACATACGAGTTGCTTAGTACGGCACTTCATGACTATATGTACATGAGTCATGGCAAAACCACTCGACTATATTCTAAGGTCTTCGGATGACACTTCCCATTCCTCTTCCTCATCCCACTTGGGCGCAAGGACAAAACGACCCATGATTTTCCCCATACCAATACTCTCTCCTCCAATTACACCTGGCCTGGGCTTTTCATCGTTTTCCTCAACGATAACGGCCGTTGTCAAGAAGTTCATGCCAACAGCAGGGCTAAGCTCCATTGTACTGCCACCCCAGTCCATCTCTACACGGCCTGATTTGCGCACCTTGAGCTGACCCACCATACCACCTGAAGACAGTAGACTGGACATGAAACCAGCCTTTTGTTCTGGATCTTCGAAGCCAGGGATGTTAAATCCATTATTGTTCGAGTCGTTGGTGAGGTCGACGGGAGCGGCTTCGGCTGCAGTCGGAGTTGATTCGAGAACATTGTCTTCACCCTCGGTAGGTTCGGGCTTGATCTTGTTGGGCTTGGGTTGGGCGACCTGTTTTAGGGGTGGCAGAACAGGAGGGAATTGGAACAAGTACATGCGACCATCCTTGTTGCTGGGAGCCTGAGTTTTACCTTCCTCTCCCTCTCCCTCTGCGTCGTCGGAGATTTCGACTGCGCCCAGTTCATTGGCAAGAATTTCTAGATCTGATCGGATCATGGCTTCTTCCGATTCTTGTACTGGTTTCTTGGTTTGTGGCACTGGCGTCGCAGAAGTGTCTTTGCTCTCAGCCTCTGTATCCACCTTGCTTTCAAGGTCCAAGTCCATAGATTCGTCCTGCTCCTTCTTGATAACAGTGGGCTTTGAGTCGTTGTCCCAAATGCCTCCGTCTTCTCTGTTCTCACCCATTGGCTGGATCTCGCCCGCGTCGCCATCCACCCAAAGACTTTCCTCCACTTCCTTTGATTGTGGAGGAAGAACGGCTTGAGCATTTTCAGCGGCTTCCAGTTCTGCTGTGGTGGCCACAATGACGCCTTCATCCTTATGCTCTCGTCGATATATACCAATGGGCAATACACTGACAGCCCTGGAGTTAAGTGCCTCCATCATCGCCTCGTCCTCGCTGTCGAGCTCCTCGTCGGGCGTATGAATGTTGAGCTTATCCGCATTGATTCGAGCCTCGCGATTCCGTGTCGCTTGAGCGAAGCCAGTTTTAGAGTCTTTGAAACCCCGTCCACCACCAGCACCACCAGCACCAAAACCGCCTCCGCCTCCACCGCCGAACCAACCACCACCTCCTCGACCACCAGATCCTGTAGCTGTTAGAAACTTGCGAGTGAGATATTACATTCCATGTGTCAGTCTTACCTCCTGCGCCGGAAGAGAAAGGACCACTGGCCCCTGAAATCACTCGACCGAAACCACCTCTGCCCATAGCGTCACCACGGCTCCTCTTGCTTCTAAACCGTGAGCGGCCGCGAGCTTTACGCTCATCTGCCGCTCTCTCACTGGCTTTTTGTTCTTCCTGCCGGGCCAAAGTATCTCTTTCTGCCTCATCTCGACGAACATTCTTGGGTCGGAAGCGACCTGCCGCAGGTGCTCGTGTTGCCCGGGCGGTAGCACCGCCGCGAGTTGGTGTTGAAGATGTGCTCTGAGGGGCTGGAGTAGCACTGTCCGAAGTTGCTTGAGTATTGGAAGGGCCAGCGCTGCTCTCGTCGGTTGCTCGTGAACCTGCGGCAGCAGCGCCTCTCCGGGCGCCCCGGGCCGATGCCCTTCCTCTGTTCATATTACTCTTAAATATTGCGACTGATATGGGACTGATTCGACTGTCCGGCAATCGTTGTCGCTGTCGTTTTCGCAGGTCCTGGAATTCTATAAAGCTTTATAAAAATTTAGTCTGAATCGCGAAACCGAAAGTCAGATAGTGGGGGGGCGGGAAGGTGGGGGACCAGAAATTCTGCCGTGTCTGCCCTCACCGCCTACAGCTTGATGTCACCGATCAAGATTAGAGGTAGCATTCAAAAGACAACCTTACACCTTAGTACCTGGTACTCAGTTTGAGGGTGTTGTGTACTGAGTATGGAGGACAAGATGATACATTGTAGATCGAGAAAAAAGGACACCGCAATGACACAGTAACGACCTATTTACCTATACTGAAGGTTTGGCGATTTACTATTAATTCTGGATTGATTGATCATGACACACTAAAAAGGATGGGATTAGAGTGCCTCCTTGTGGTTATCGCGATCAGAGTGAGCTGAATAGAACCGCTAATTAACGTAGCAGCATCTCGGAACAAGGCTTTTGATGCTTCATCTGAACGTAATAGTAGTAGTATCTATTCTTCAGAACCTGGGACGGGAAAGATTCCATTACTACGTTCTAATGTCAGTTAGTATCCAGTCAGTGATGGATACCCCGGCACTAACGTTACACTGTAGGCAGTTCCTAATGCGGAAATGCGGCCGGGTTCCATTGGCCAGAGACTCAACCGTAGCCCCAGTTGTGTGCTTGGGAGATACAACATAAAGACAGTCCAAGTTCATATTCTTACAGTAAGCATCGAGTTGCCCAAGCAGACACTACCCTGGTCTTATTTCAAGATGGATTATCTGTTATTGAGTTTTTCTTCATATAGTTTTCGCACATACGAAATAGAGATGATTCCCAACGGAATAAGCTTCATAGAAGAAATATATAGTCTTGGGCCAAGAAGAATATCACTACTGATGGCAGCCGTTCTGCAGGGGCCAAGATAGAGAACTAGGGGATCAGTAGCATTATAGGTGACAATACTTAATGAATTTGTCACTGACAGTTCTGTGTGGCTATGGCCAAAGAGGTCACGAACCTGGGCTGTTTGGCACAAAGCATTACACAGGATGGCCCTGCTTTACCGGACCTAGATTATCGAAATGTATGGGAGCTAATGGGACCGGCAATAACCAAGCTTTGGTAATGAGAAGCAGCCATCTTGAAGTGTAGTGCCGGTAGCGTAGTCACTTCAGTTTTAGCTGTGACACTGACGATGATGCAATAACATCAATGGACATGCACACCGGCAGCAGAGGAAGTTATGCGAAAATGTTGAATATATAGTTCATACATCGAGCCAAAGATGGATAATACCGTAGCAGAGCTGAAAGGTTGTCTAGCCGTAACCGCCACGGTTTCAATGATGCTTAATTAGAAAACGCCAACCATACATACACCTTGGTTCTTGGTATTCATGCAAGATCTCATCGAAGACACATCAATGCTTTGTCTCCAAACTCTGAAGCAATGCTACCCTCCTGAACGAGCATCGACCCAATCCATTCTCGTCCTGCTTCTACTGTTTTTGCCCCAAATTTAACAACCACACATCCTCGAACGTTGGCTGCAGACCAGAGAACACCGCCTTCCTTCTCATTGTACAGCCTCTGCAACCGCCAACGGTCGAGGTCCGAAGTATTTGTATTGTCCTGTGCCATTGCTTCTGGCGATCGAAAATCTCGGGCACCAATACGGGGAAGGGCAGCAAACTCAGTTTGGAAGAACTCTCCCAACGATTTTGTTTTAGCCCCCCGCAAGATGAGGGTTCCTGTTATCGCCATATGCTGCATCATTTCTGGAAGCGTTCGGCCAACAGATCTGCTTGCTTCCCTGGATAGGACGATGGAGTCTCGGACAAGGAGTCTGTCGGCAGAAGTCATCTCAGGATCTTGCAACCATATTTCGTTACGCCCTGACCATTTCCTGAAACTCCAGTTCTCACCACGGGACACACGTCCTTGCGTAACCCAGTCCAAAAGACAGAGAGATGCTTGCTGTTGGAGCCTGAATATTTGCTTCTGGGCATATACGCTATCTTCAAATGGCTGAACGGGGTCTGGTAGAAGGCACATTGAAGCGTTGTTGTCTATAGTAACCTCCAAGTTTTGACTTGTAATGACGTCTGCTGTAGGTGACTTGAAGATCTTTGTGTGGCCTTGGGTAGCGATGCTGAGTTTCGCCTCCGGCTTGACGTGGACTGTCAGATTTATACCGTCTCCAGCAACAAGGCCACCGCCATAAGACAGCAGAAACACCAGCGTACTTGGCTGGCTTGACGAAGGAGCCGGCGATATCAGCTTTAGAGGATACTGGTAGGTCATAGCTTCAAGACCACTTTCACCTGCGGGGAGCAGGCCAACGACGATGCGGCCATCGCCAGGAGATGAGGATGAGGGAGGAAATGGCGATTCCATTTTGGTAGCATGTTGTGATGATGCAAAAGCTGAGAAAGGCCAGACAGGGATGAATTAATGAGAACCAAATTGAGTCAAGACAGTGTCAAAGCAAAACAGCGACTCCATCTTGACGCAGCATCACTAACAAATAAATGCCTTGGTTTCAATTGAGGCACGAGTCAAAGGGTCTCTGCTATTAGATAAGAGATAAGAGGTAGTTGGTCAAAATTGTGGCTGTTGACCCACATATATGCTTGGATTGTGGGGGTGACACTCAGAGCTTGGGTGTGGCCAGGGAGATTCTGGGGGGTAGATGAAGAACAAAAGAGGTACCTCAGTACCTACAGAGTACAGATGCTGACTGAAGTGCACTCCTGGAAAGTGCAGTTCAGGACAAAAGCTGCTACCACCCGATATTCAGCCGTATGCAGAGGAAACTAACACCACCCACCCACTTTCCAGAATACCTACCAACCTAGCTTGCGGCGTCATCTCAACCTATTTGCACTCTACCTGCCTACTTACCTACTCCACGCGACATTCGACGCGCCAAGTGGTCAAAGACTCCATTGTTGCCCTCGCATCGAGGGTCGTTAAGATTGAAACTTGATAATTTCAATTCCCGATAGCGCGACCACCTTTGAAAGAAACCATGGACAGTAATTCAAGCCCAGCACCCGACCCCGATGCCACAACGCGTCGCCGATCGGGACGCGTCGTGAGAGCGCCCTCTAAATTTACACCCGAACCTGCATCCCAGCCAGCCCAACCAAAGCGCAAGCGAGACGATCAGGACGATGAAGACGACGATGGCGAAGAAGAAGAAGAAGAAGCCGCTGCTGAAAACGAAGCGCTTGATTCAGATGAGGAGATGAGCGACGAGCCTGACAACGATAGCGACGAAGATCATCCCGCACCACGCTCTAGAAAGAAGGCGTCGCAAACAAGTCGCGCAAAGAAACCCTCTGCCAAAAAGCCAAAGATTAACGGTTCCAAACCGTTGCGACCTGCGCGGGTAACCCATGCCGCCAAAAGTCTACCGAGCAGACCTAAAAAGAGTGTTCGGATCGAAGACGCGGCTGTAAAGGGAACTGGTCTTTATTGTATGTAAAACCCCTCTCGACCTACGCGCTTTTCTATGTACTGACGCGACTCAGCTGATCTTTTTGGCTCGGGCGATTCCAGTAAATCAGTGGCTGAAGAATGGTTGATCAAGTACAATGACGATGGGGTGGTAGCTTTTACTGACCTAGTAAATTGCATTTTACAATGTGCTGGCTGTGGCCAACTCATCACAGAAGATGATGTTCGCGACGCCGAGAACATCGCTGGTCGACTGGCAGATCTGCAGAGCGTGTATCAAGAGGTAGTGTTCAACCATGCTTTTGTAACAAGAATTCAGGCTGAGACGTTTATAGCAAGAAATCACGGACTACCCTCTCATCTCCAGGACAAAACAGTCACGATCCTTCCGAGACGTACTCATCACATTCTTCGAAAACCTCATCGTCAACATGCACCAAAATAATCTTATGTATAGGGACGAGTTCCTGATTGAAAACCTTCACGCTTGGCTTGCCAGTATGTCATCATCTAGCCTCCGACCTTTCCGCCATACCGCCACCACCATATCTTTGGCAGTTCAGTCTGCCCTTGTCGAGGTCGCCAACGTCCTTGATTCCAGGCTTGGACGTGCAGGAAAAGCCCGAAACTCGAAAGTCAAGATGACTGCAGCGATGCAGCGTGACGTGGAAAAAAGCACCGGCAATCGCAAAGTTTGTTCCGAGTTGATTCAATCATTTTTCGACACTGTTTTTGTCCATCGCTACCGAGATGTTGACCCTAGAATCAGGACAGAATGTGTAGAGGCTCTCGGCAACTGGATTATTTCCTTGCCAGCCCTCTTTCTTGATCCTGGCTATCTGCGCTACCTAGGCTGGATGTTATCGGATACTCATGCTCCCACACGTCACGAGGTTCTTCGGCACCTTGCTAAAGTATTCAGAAGAGACGCAGACACATTGGGACATTTTATCGATAGATTTCGCCCCCGTCTAGTGGAGATGGCCTGCAAAGATGCTGACGTCTCTGTGCGCGTGGCAGCGATCGCTGTTATTGACGTCCTTCGCGATAAAGACATGCTTGAGGGCGAAGAGGTGGATGCCATTGGAAAACTTATTTTTGACAACGAGCTTCGAATTCGAAAGGCAGTTGTTGGATTCTTTGTAGCTTGCACCAAAGACGCTATCAACGAAAAGGTGAAATCCCTAGGTGACTCCGACATTATGGAGGAGATTCCTAAGGGAAAGAAGGTCTCTCTTGACGTCCCTCGCGCCGAATGGGTTGACCTTAAGTGCTTGGCCGAGACACTCGCCATTTACGACAGTCAAATTGAGGAGGAGCAAAGCAACCAGGTCTTAGGGTTGGATGCAGCCGTAGATCTTTTGGATGCAGCTGTTCCGGAGACCAGAATCTCGTTGGCGTCTCAAGTTCTCTTCGAGAAGGTTAATGAAATCAAGCAATGGACGCTGCTCGCTGGATACCTATTATTTGACCACACAACAAGTTCAAAAGCAAGATCCAAGGGCAACAATCCAGAACTTGCATTCAAGAAAGCTGTTGCTCCAACACCCGCAGAGGAAGCCATACTTCTGGATGTATTAAGCTCGGCAGTCAAGTCAAGCTTAACTCATTCCGGAGAGCATGATAGGTCACGAAAGAAGCATCAAACACCCAAAGACGCTGAAGATGTGAGCATCAGCCCCGAGGACACTGCGACCGAGCTGGTCACTGTTATCCCCCATCTTCTCAGCAAATTCGGAGCCGAGCCAGACACCGCCGCAATTGTTCTTCGCCTAGCACACTTTCCCGACATCGAAGTTTTCAAGCAATTGCGGCAAAACACAAACAAGTACGAAAAGCTACTTGACGAGATTGTTACCCAATTCAACAGACATGACGACAAGAGAGTATTGTCCGAAGCAGCTGCAGCGCTGCTGCATTCGCGTCGATACGACGAATTGGAGGAAGTCACAGACAGCAAGATCTCAAGCCTGTGGGAGTCAACCGTGACTGCGCTGCACAACTTTGACAAGACTTATGAGCTCTCGTCAAGAGGGAATTTGGAGGAATCGCCTCTGAAGGAACTATCTACTGTCCTCTTAAAGATCAGCAAATTGGCGAGTCTGTCGAACTGTGTTGACATTCTTGAGACCGAGGGGGACTCTATGGAGTCAACGATAACACCCGTAATTCAAATACTCGCCAACATTGTGCATCGCGGCAAGTATGAGCCTCTGGACGATCAGGATATCGATGATCTGGAGGACGAGGTTGTCTCATATGCTATCAAGACCTGCCAGTTCTACTTTATGTGGAAGGTTTTGGCATACAACACGCTTCTTTCATCAGGTCTCAATATCACAGACGCCGAACTCGACCGCCTATCTGTACTTCGCCAGACTTTCCGCAGACATCTCATCGAAACGCTTTCCTCACGTGCCGCCATCGACCAGTTGCGACTATTTGCTACAGGCAGCTTATGCGACCTTCATCTAACCTTTGCCACTCTACGGCCTACCATTGAAAGGGTCCGTCCTGCTTCGAGCTCAGGATCGCCCTCCACAGAAGGTGAAAAATACAAGGCATTGATTCAGGAGATCGAGTCAGGACTCATCCCTGAGCTGATCGCCATTTTTGATGGAGCCGAGAAACTATACGCCAAGAAGATCAAGAAAGACAAGTTATTGAACGAACCTGCCGAGGATGAAGATCCCATAGCCGATGATGAGGAAGAGGAGGAAGATGACGAGGATGAGAGCCTGTCCGAGGAAGAGCGTCTCGCTGCTGAACTCAAGGCCGAAAAGGCACTCTGCGAACTCACTGCCAAATACGTTCTCGTTATTACCGCACGACTTGTAGACAACAAGGGTACACATGCAGGCAAGCTGCGGCGTCGCTTGCTCCGCAACCAAAACAAACTTGGCCACAACTTCAAAGAGGTCGTCACTTATCTCGATGAGGAGAAGCTGGCTGAGCGAACAAGGAAGAAGGTTGCCAACACGCACCCCACAACATCCAAGTCTCAAAAACCTCAACTTAGCGAAGCGCTTGTGGTTGAGGACGATGATATCTTTGATAGCACGCCACCCCCCGAGGAGGGTTCACGAGAGGATCTCCGCCAGAAGGGCCTCTTGGAGGATGACCCAATTGAGGACGATGACGAAGACGAAGAAGCGGAACGACCAGCTCATGAATCAGATAATGAAGTTATAGGGGATTAGAACGCAGCGTGATTGGTCTCCCGTACATGATGGGCGCATAGCTGTTTGGGTGCACGGCGAGAAAGGCCTCTGTTTTCTCCAATTTGCCTCGCAGGCTGGCGGTTTTAGTCATTTTCACTCTTTTTTTCTATTTCTGTTTATGCCGTCTCTTGTCGCTTTGGGCCTACATGTCGGAGTCTGGGTATGCGGCAGTGGACTTAGTTTTGGGCGTCAAAAGACTGCACATGTATGCATATGTAGCCATTTTATTATCAGGAATGTTTACGCCTCACTTTTCCTCTTCGCGTCATGGTCTAGTAGTAACATGTAGAAATAATGACATTAACGTTTCTGGCTCAAAACACCAAATTCACTTTCACCTTTGGTCGTGTACTTTTCTCTAACATTTTTACCTAACAAAAACCTTTTCGTTTGTCTATCCTGCTGCAATCATGGTGCCAAAGAGGCGAAACATTCTCTGCCATCGCTTCCCGTCTCCTTCAGTGGCCTTTGTCGGATCTGTTTCGGTGACTTTGATACCATATTGTTGTATACAGCATGAAAAAGATCGATTCGTCAATTGTGTCTTTGACTCGTTACCCTCGGTATTTTGCTCGTTCTCGTCATCGCTATCAGCCGGAGGCTTTCCCGTTCTTACTGCTTCCTCGGCGGCCGTCTTCTTCTCTTCCAGGTTTCCCCAGAGAGTGAACATTTTGTCACGAAGCGTAGACAGTAGCTCTTTGTCCTGTCTTAGGTTTGACGCATCAAGACCAGTGAGGCACTGAGCAGCTTGGTTATCTACCAGCACCCATAACCTTTGCTTCTCCTGCTTGTGATTGCCAACTGCGTCCTCAAGTTCCAAGGAGAAGCGCCACTCCCAATTCCGTACTCGAGTGAAAGTGTCCATCGTCATTTGGCTTAGTTGCTCATCATCATCTTCGGAATCGTCATTGTCGTCAACGTCAGAGAGGATGTCGTCGTATTCTGACTCCTTCTTTGGATGAACGAAATCTGCGAGGTTCGACGGAGAAAAGTCGACAACCCGAACATTGGCTCGGTAGTTCAAGTCTACAAACGGCAGGGGGATCTTCACGCTTTCACCTTCGATAGTAGTTTCATGCTGCACAATGCTAGTTATTTCGGAAAGTCGACTAGTCGCCTTGTCTTGGTTCTCGCATTTCACTAAAAGTTATTAGCATGGGCAGCTGGTGTGCATTAAGGGGAGAGTACCTCGTGTGTTCAGGTCCTCAATCTGAGTTGTGTCCTCTTCTGCTTGGTCATCGTCCTGGTCTTGTTTGGTGGCTTCCCTTTTGCGTTTGGCTTTCCGCCTCGCTTTGGCATTCTCTTTCTTTGTCTCCTTGTTCGCCTCCATGCCCTTCTTGCGCTTTTCTCCTGCTTTGCTGGCCTCTTTTATGTCCTTAAGCTGCTCTTTTCTCAGGCTTTCGTATTCCCTCTTTCTCTGCAATGCCGCCTTTGCATGAGTGTTAACGCAATCGCGACCAACTGTCATGTCCACCTTCTGCAAGCCAAACTTGGAGCCAAGAGCATCACGATCTTCCCGTAGGAAGCCTTCCAAATTGTTGCCGTTGTGGCCTGTCTTGATCTGTATATTCCTGGCATCGACCCATGACCCGAAATCTATGCCTTGATCGCGAATGACGCTAGCATGAGGTTCCCAGCAGGTGATTTGCATGGATCTCTTGCCGTAAGGCCCTGGCCAGTCAGCTGTCCTGGCATCTGTTGTATACTTGTCGGTATAGCCGTACGGATCGCCATCTCGCCCGAGCGAAGCATCGCCTGCACCGATGGAATGGTTGAAAAACCACGAATTTTCTGTGTAATCAGAAACCCACAGAGTTATTCTGTCACCTGAATCATAGGGCAGCCGAACAACCTGGGCCACTATGTCACAGAAGTGTCCTTCTTTGACATCTTGAAGTAGGCTGAACCTTTTCTTGACATTTGCAGACGCAGTGACCCTACTCTCATACTCTTCTTGCGCCGGAACCCGATCTCGGTCAATGGTGTGGTACATCCGAGAAACAAAAGCATTCTCTTGATCGTTTGGAGGAGTATCCTTGGCGCTGGCGCCAGGATACACTGCGCATGAAGCTTCGCCAGGAGGTTTAGGAATCTTGGAAGCTTGGTACACCGAAATCCGGGTACTCAGGTTAGTCAACAAAGACAGTGGCCCATAACGTTGAACCTTGATAATAGTTAGTGCGGAACTGATGCAAGGTGTTTGACACCTACCTTAACTTGCCTGACGAGCACAACATCACCAGGGCCTATCACTGGATGTTGTCCTTTTGGACGAAAAACGTCGACATTGATATAGTCATCATCTTGAATTGAAGAATCATAAAGTCGGATTTGGGACTTCCAATCTGGGCGTGTTAGGTGTGACTAGCTGCAAGACCGGGATCTCATTCTCACCCGACCTGCTTGTTGTTACCGGAAGACGAAAGTCCACGGCAATGCCTGCTACGCTGACTAGCCTGCCGACTGCAACTTTACCATCCAATATATCACGAATTGGTGTATAGTTCAGAAGTGTTGGCGAAGACATTGGAGCTGGTGTAGACGCAGCAAAATAAGGTTGGAATCAGACAAACGACTAATTGGTGAGTTGGGTAGTGAACTAACGCGACCGCGTTAAGTGCCAGCATCAAGACGTAACGTTGTGCAAGTGAGGGCCCGTGAGACGCGGTTGACAATGACGGAACCGAGTGTCGAGACGACGGGTAGACGCGCCTGGTTGCGTGCCCCCCACCTTCTCGATCGCGATAACACGTGACCGTGCATGTGATGTGACTTTTTCCAATCAGACATGGACGCCCGGTATGACATGAGGTGGCGAGTTGCATTCATAGATAATTTAGTACTGCTAGTATAACGACTGTGGCAGAAATTTTTAGGTTCACAAAGTTATGCAGAAGATCCTGTTTGTACTGTAAATTGATAAGACCAGGCAGGGGACAAAATTAGTCTAGAATTGGCATCAAAACGCTCTTTGTCCACGTTGCGACTGTAAAGATCTTTCAGAACTGCAGACCTTTCATCGGTTGCTTTGTTTACATGCTCTGCAAGTGGATAGAAAACAAACACTTCTTCTCTTTTCTAGACAAATTCTAGATTGCCTTACCCACATCATCTGCATCATACCCTCTTTTTTCGCCCGTAGAGCAGACCTGATTTGATTACCTGGCGTGCAAACTAAAGCTTAGGTCCATATTGTTGCCTGAGGCTGAAACCACCACTGGGCCCTTATTTTGTCAGAGACGGCAGCGGCTTCTGTTTGGGTTTAGCAGACAGTCACTACCGCCTGGGGGGCCACCTAAAGAAAGACTCGCCCACTGGGTCAATCATTTCAACGCCCTCCTAGTCCCCGGCCGACCACCGAGACTTCTCTTCCCCATCCATCTCCATCAACAACAAATCTTTCTCCTTTTCCCTTCCTCAAACCTCTTCTTCCCATCATAGATTTTCTATTCTCCGCCACTTTCCAGAGCCAGTACTCCCCTCTTGGACGCTGAGCTCCCCTCTTGCGAACTATTTGTGCTTCTTTCACCCCGCACAATAATTTGCTGCTGTTTACCTATCAACGCCCCCTCGGACCTAAACAACACCAGTCACCATGGCTGAGCGATACATCCCCGAGCATCGCCGCACCCAGTTCAAGGCGAAGAACACCTTCAAGCCTGAGGAACTCCGCCGTCGTCGTGAGGAGCAGCAAGTCGAGATCCGAAAGGCCAAGCGTGAGGAGAACTTGGCCAAGCGACGAGGTATCGGAACCGGTGAGAACCGACCTGGTGCTTCCCTTGGTGCTGCCCCTGATAGCGACGATGAGTCTGCTCCTACCGAATCTCAGGTATGTATCATCAACCCCCCCTGGCTGTTGAGCTGCCGGCTATGCATGCTGTTTGCGCAAATGCTGTCGCCATCGCTTCGCCCTGTCCCTCCCGTTTGGCCTGTGATGTGGGGGGAAATACGCACCTCATAACCCCACATTCAGGTTCGGTGGATTTGAGCAATGTCAGTCATTGTTGCAGTGACGTCTATTCCAATCGATGCCCCCTGTGTCGATTAGTTGCCTGCAAACAGCACAGCTTTAGCTAAATAGTTCCTATGACCGTTTGCTAACTTCCATCTTAGTTGAATGAGGACCTTCCCCAGATGGTGCAAGGCGTCTTCTCGGACCAGATCGATTCGCAGATTCAGGCCACTACAAAGTTCCGAAAGCTCCTATCCAAGGAGCGTAACCCCCCGATCGAGGAGGTCATCAAGACCGGTGTCGTTAGCCGCTTTGTCGAGTTCTTGCGATCCCCTCACACCCTTGTTCAGTTCGAGGCTGCTTGGGCCCTGACCAACATTGCCTCCGGCTCTGCCACCCAGACCCAGGTCGTCATTGAGGCCGGCGCTGTCCCTATCTTTGTCGAACTTCTTGCTAGCCCTGAGCCTGACGTTAGGGAACAAGCCGTCTGGGCTCTTGGCAACATCGCTGGTGACAGCCCTCACTGCCGTGACTATGTCCTCAGCTGTGGCGCTCTCAAGCCCCTCCTTAACCTTCTTGGCGACAGCCGCAAGCTAAGCATGCTCCGCAACGCTACATGGACTCTGAGCAACTTCTGCCGTGGCAAGACCCCTCAGCCTGATTGGACTACTGTGAGTAAACATGAAGAAAAAAAATAGAACGAACATATACTGACTACCTATCAGATTGCCCCCGCTCTTCCTGTTTTGTCTAAGCTTGTCTACTCTCTTGACGATGAGGTTCTGATTGATGCCTGCTGGGCCATCTCCTACCTTTCTGATGGTTCCAACGACAAGATCCAGGCCGTGATCGAGGCTGGTATCCCCCGTCGACTGGTGGAGCTCCTCATGCACGCTTCCACATCAGTCCAGACTCCTGCTCTGCGATCCGTTGGCAACATTGTCACCGGTGATGATGTACAGACCCAAGTCATCATCAACTGTGGTGCCCTGCCCTGCCTTCTGTCTCTGCTCAGCTCCACCAAGGACGGTATCCGCAAGGAGGCCTGCTGGACCATCTCCAACATCACCGCCGGCAACTCTTCTCAGATCCAGGCTGTTATCGATGCCAACATCGTTCCCCCTCTGATCCACCTCCTGCAGAACGGTGACCTCAAGACCCGCAAGGAAGCCTGCTGGGCCATTAGTAACGCCACTTCTGGTGGTCTGCAAAAGCCTGAGCAAATCCGTTACCTGGTTGCTCAAGGCTGCATTAAGCCCCTGTGTGACCTGCTTGGATGTCCCGATAATAAGATCATCCAGGTTGCCCTGGACGGCCTTGAGAACATCCTCAAGATTGGTGACCTTGACAAGCAGGCTGCTGGAGAGTCTGGCGACTCCATCAACCGATATGCTCTCTTTATCGAGGAGTGTGGTGGCATGGAAAAGATCCACGACTGCCAGAACAACGCCAACGAGGAGATCTACATGAAGGCTTACAACATCATTGAGAAGTACTTCTCCGATGATGAGGAGAATGCTGATGATGGCATGGCTCAGCAACCCGCCGGTCCCAACGGTACCTTCGGCTTCGGCACCAACGGTGCTGCTCCTGCAGGAGGATTCGACTTTGCCAAGGGTAACGACGCCATGGACATGTAAAGAGCTTCTTGATCCCGGATCGGAATTACGACAAGCAATTCAAAATGCGGAGCAATCCCAACCCCCCCAAAGACATAGCACCATCACGACACCCCTTCCCCCCAGAACAGTTTTTACCCGACTGTCGTTTACCCCCATCCCCATGATATCACACCCCATACCGCGTCTTTTTAATGTATCTGGAAGGTTATACGAGGGAAATCATACACCCTCAAATTACAGGCCCTATGGTAGCTTGAAAGCTCCAGCCTGAGTGAAGAAGTGAGGCGAGAGCGGAGTCAGTGGAGGCGTCTGGCTTCTCGGTCACAGATGCAGAAGCTACAAACCGACGAGTTTACGTGTGTACGCAGGAAACATCATGATGGTTGGTGTTCAGGCACATGGGACTTGCGCAGGACTATCGCCGAAGCTCAAGGCAGCGTCAATCGAGGACGCGGTGCCTTGGGAAGCCTATGCTAGTGCATCAGGACTTCTGAGATGGTGAAGCTCGAAATTGCGGAATTTACTGCCAAGTGGTGGTGAATCTGGTTCAAAAGTAGCCAGGACCCGTAGTCAAGTTGTAAAAAAAAGAATAATAGGAGTGTTTGCCCCTCATTCATGATGACTATTCCTGACATGTTATGACTCGTTTGATGAAGCAAGTTTTACTTGTCTGACGATGAAATTTGACTGTTGACTCGTAAAATACAAAGTTTTGATCGATCAGAACACTGTACAGATGGCCCTTAATATCTGCCAGTCAGAATGAAGCTTCTCAGAATTAGGTACTGTGAGAGACTGACGGATGGCGGGGTTCTGAGCCGTGTGTGAGCATTTATTTATACAGTATGTAGTAGACTGATGCCATGTACTCACAGTGCGTTAACCACATGATCCCTTGTGCACCGAGTGTTTAAGTTTCCACTTATTTGTCTCGTTAAGCATTATTTGCTAGGCTTCCGAAGTGCATATTTCTTGTACATCCATTAAATCAGAACAACCACAGAGTATGCTCGAAAATATAAAATTTGGACAATGAATATATGCAACTCTTTCAACTCAAATTAGCAGGTCAAACCAAAATTACCTACTGCCTAGTATCTAGAGTAGATACGTTGCCTTCCTTAGTACCTAGGTACTACAGGTAGTGAGTGTCTTGTCTTGTCCACTTGCTTTGCAGAGGAAACTCCACCAATTTTAGTTACCACTTACTTATCATCCTAGCCTTGACAATATTCATTCTACAACATCACGACCAATAAGCAACGACCCTTCATAATGGTCAAAAAGGGCAAGGGAAAGGCCAGTGGGGGCATCGATCTTTCGGATCCCATGCCATCTGGCTCATCCAAAGACCAAGCTAAGGGCAAGAAAGGCCAAAAAGCTGGCACGTCTACTCCTGAAGTGGCACCCGACTCAGGCCCCCCAAAGCCCACGGTGAAGCAACTTATCGGTGGTTCATCATGGACGGGAAAGCTGCCTGTCAATCTTCTGAGTGAGTACTGTCAGAAGCAACGATGGGAGAGGCCCGACTATGATACCAGAAAGACACCCGAGGGTTTCTCAGTATGGGTTACTATGAGCGCCAAGGATCCTAAGATGCCGCAGCAAATCATCAGACTCGACCCCTTCAAGATTCCAGCAACACATAAACATTTGATCACTCGACCCACAGCCATAGAAGCCAAACATGCAGCGGCTACCTACGCTCTTTTCAGAGTTTGTAGCATGCAGAACAAGCACACCGTTCTTCCACCCGAACACAAATCGCTATGGAAAGACTTCCAGGCCCTCAAGACCCTAGATATCAAAGAGGGGAAATCTTGGATGTACGAAGCAGATCCATTCAAGGCCTTGCAGGAGCGACAAGAGGCCAAGGCTGCTGCAGATAAGAAGAGAAAAGAAATCGAGGCTGCCAAAGCCAAGGCTGCTGCAATGCCTGGCGCGGCTGGGCTGGTCCTTATGAGCAATTCAGGTAAAGGAGCATCAAACATTATGAAAGGTTGGAGCACTGCGCCAAAGGTTGAAATGGGCAAGAGAACAAGGGCTCAGCTGGAGACTCTTTTGCGAACCGGCGTCAAGTGGAACCCGAATGATGTCCACATGTCAAAACCCCAGAAAGAAGCTATCGTTGCTGAATTCAGTAAGCTCAGCTTTCGCAAGAGCCATGTGGAAGAGGCAGTGGAATACTGCAAGGACCGAGAAGAGACACTCGAGTGGCTACTCATCCATGTCCCAGAAGACGATCTTCCTCGGTGGGCTTTGCCAGAGAGTTATGCGGCCGGAGTCTCAGTCGGTGCCACCAATCTGAGAAGAGAGGGCATTATCAAGCGACTCGCTCAGGCAGGCTATTCTCTTGAATTGGCCACGAGGGTATTGGATGAACAAGGAATCGACGAGGACAAAGCCGCCGAGACTTTGCAGGACTTGCTTTTCCCAATCGAGTCCAAGAACTCCGACGATGCCGACTTTTTGGATCTTGGAACACCCGAAGAGCAATGGGAGGAAGAGGTTGGAAGTCTCGAAGCCATGTATGGAGACGGGTTCGAACGCGAAGGTGATAATGTCATTCGCATCAAACTAGATTCTGTCAAGAACGGGCAACAACTTGTTGACGCATCGCTGCAAATCCGTCGTCCGGCTACCTACCCTGCGAACTTGATTCTTTCGATCGTGGCCAACATTCCCTCTTATATCAAACTGGGCATCGTCCGAAAGGCGCTCGAGTATATTGAGGAGTCTTTGCGTGATGAGCCTATGAAGATATACCTGGCTATGGACTGGGTTCAACAAAATATCAACAGCATCATCGAGGATCCTGGTAAACTTGTTGACATTTCAGCGGTTTCCTCAGCTGCTGCTGAATACAAACCCGTCGCAGCCATCGCGCAGAAGAAACGGCCAGCTCGTGCACCCAAGATGATAAAGTGGGTAAAGGATGAGAAGAACCGGGAGCAGTGGCTTCGGCGACAAGGGTCAACCTCTTTGAAAGACATGATTAGCAAGCGTCAAAAGTTGCCTGCGTGGCAGATGCGAGAGGCCATCATTGGTACTGTCCGAAGCAATCATGTCACTATTATCAGTGGAGAAACAGGTTCAGGCAAATCTACACAATCTATGCAATTCATTCTTGATGATTTGTGTGCGCAAGGACTAGGCGGTTGCGCGAACATGATTGTTACACAACCACGTCGAATCTCTGCACTTGGACTTGCGGATCGTGTAGCGGAAGAAAGATGCTCACGAGTCGGCGAGGAGGTTGGATACGCCATTCGTGGCGAATCCAAGAGGTCCAAGGACACCAGGATAACGTTTGTCACGACTGGTGTTCTCCTCAGACGGTTGCAAACTTCAGGAGGACGAGTTGAAGATGTCGTGGCATCTCTGGCAGATGTCAGCCACGTCGTTATTGACGAGGTACACGAGCGAAGTTTGGATACTGACTTCTTGCTCAACCTCATTCGTGAGGTCATGAAGTCAAAGAAGGATATGCTCAAGCTCATTCTCATGTCTGCTACACTTGATGCGGCAACCTTTAAGAACTACTTTGCCTCGGAAGGACTCAGCGTAGGCACTGTTGAGATCGAGGGCCGGACATTCCCAGTAGACGAGTACTATCTGGACGATGTTATCCGCATGACTGCATACGGAGTGGAGACCTCCGATACCGAGTATATCAATGGAGATGCTCTGGGCAAGGTCATTCAGAAGCTGGGTCATCGTATCAACTACAATCTGCTGGTCGAGACCGTCAAAGCTATTGATTTCGAGCTTTCATACGAGAAGAAGTCTGGAGGTATTCTCATCTTCCTTCCTGGAGTTGGTGAAATCAACCAGGCTTGCCGCGCATTAAAGGCGACCAGCTCACTTCATGTTTTGCCACTTCATGCTTCGCTGGAAACGCGCGAGCAAAAACGTGTGTTCTCAAGCCCTCCCCATGGAAAGCGAAAGATCGTGGTTGCGACCAATGTTGCAGAAACATCTATTACCATTGACGACATCATTGCGGTAATCGATACCGGAAAGGTCAAGGAAACTAGCTTTGACGTTCAGAACAACATGCGGAAACTCGAAGAGACGTGGGCATCACGAGCTGCCTGTAAACAACGACGTGGTCGAGCCGGTCGAGTTCAAGAGGGCAGATGCTACAAGCTCTTTACACAAAAGCTTGAGGAACAAATGCCTGAGCGGCCAGAACCTGAAATTCGGCGCGTGCCCCTGGAGCAACTTTGCCTTTCTGTTCGCGCTATGGGAATGAAGGACGTCGCTGGCTTTCTTGGTCGATCCCCTACACCCCCCGATGCAACAGCTATCGACGGGGCCATGAAGCTCTTGCGACGTATGGGAGCACTCGATGGCGATGAGCTTACTGCTATGGGTCAACAATTAGCTATGCTACCAGCTGACCTGAGATGCGGAAAGCTGATGGTATTTGGTGCGATCTTCGGCTGCCTGGGTGATTGTGTGACTATCGCAGCGATACTAAGCACGCGAAGTCCTTTCCTGTCCCCACAGGAAAGGAGAGATGAGGCAAAGGAGGCTCGCATGAATTTCTACAGTGGTGATGGTGATCTCCTAACCGATCTTCAGGCTTTTCAGGAGTGGGATTCCCTGATGCAAGACCGCTTGCCTCAGCGTCAAGTACGATCGTGGTGTGAGGAGAACTTTCTCAATTTCCAAACACTGTCCGACATCTCCAACACACGTGCGCAGTACTATGCGGCACTCGCGGAAATTGGCATTGTCGCCCCTTCTGAAGCGTCAAGTGAAGCTCACGCTCGTGAAACTAGTTCTGACGGATCTCAGCTCTTACGAGCCTTGGTTGCGGCGGCGTTCACACCACAGATTGCTCGTATTCAATATCCCGACAAGAAGTTTGCTAGCTCTATGTCTGGTGCTGTTGAGCTGGATCCCGAGGCGAAGTCGATAAAGTTCTTTAACCAGGAGAACGGACGAGTTTTTGTTCATCCGAGCAGTACTCTCTTCGGAAGCCAGGGCTTTTCGGGCAATGCTGCGTACATGGCATACTTTAGTCTCATTTCTACCAGCAAGATTTTTATCCGTGATCTAACACGTAAGTACACCCCCCTAACCTCTCTCAACACAATAGAGCTAACATATAGTGTAAAAGCCTTCAACGCCTATACGCTCCTCCTCTTTTCAGGCCCGATCGAACTTGACACGCTGGGCAGAGGTCTTCTTGTTGACGGATGGTTGAGACTGAGAGGATGGGCCCGCATCGGTGTCTTGCTGGCAAGATTGAGAAGCATGGTGGATGAGCTGATTGCAAAGAAGGTTGAGAATCCCGAGATGAGCGTCAAGGACGACAAGGTTATTACACTGGTGAGGAAGATGATTGAACTTGATGGCCTGGACGCCTAGATGAAAAGCTTTGAATGGTTGATATTCTGAATGCAACGATAGATGAATATAAAATACGCTTGACTCATCCCACATCTGTTCAGAATGAGAGTTGTTTTAGCCAAAGAAAAAAATTGATGATATAGAATTTTCTATGTAACTTGTATCCAGCAAACTTACATTCATTCGTACGTTGAAGTATTCAACTCAGTCGTTCAAACCAACGCTCCAAAAACACCGTGCTCCAACCATGATGCTAGCTAATAATTCCGTCAATCTGATACCCCTTCACCATCACACGTTTTAAAATTCTTTCGTGCCCAGTGGCATCCGGGCGCCGTTCTCGGTCTTGAACCTCGTAAGATCTGCCGTCATCAACTTTCTCAGATTGCCCATGTCCTGGAGATATCGGTGCATCTCCTCTTGCAACTCGTCCTCGTCGCCGTATGCTGTGCTCTCCGAGTCGTAATCATCTTCGTCCTCGCCATAGTCGGAGGCATTTTCCTTGTCGAGCTCGTCGAGCTCGCCCTCCGTCTTGACGGGAACGATGGGAATGGGGTTCTTGAGACTCTCAATAGCAAGTTTCAAGTGCAGCTTCAGAGCCTCATTTTCTGTCTGGAGCTTCTTGATCTTGCTCTCGGCCACCATGCTACGCTCCTCCATCATACGTTGCATGGAGTTAACGTGAGTTTGGTACTCCTCCAGTTTCTCCTCAGCTTCCTTGGCGTTCTTCTCGCGCTGCCTCGAGTCGGAAACAGAAAGTTGCAAGATTCGAATCTCCTCCGCCATTGCAGCAATCTGCGCATCTCGTTCGGCTGTGGAAATCTGGTCCTGGTTGACCACGGCTCTGGTTCGAATTCGTTTGGCCTGGTCGGCGTATCGCAACGTCGACAGGGTCTCGTCGTAGTCCGAAGGAGCAATGCATGCAATCATGGCTGTCTTGCTGTTTCCGCCCAGTGAGTCTTTGAGAAGCCACGTGAGGATGGAGTCACGATACGGGACGACGTCTCGTCGTTTTCCAGCTCTGGATGATTTGGGGTCTGCGAGGGCAGCAATGACACGTCCAAGAGTGGTCAGGGACTTGTTGATGTTACTTCCTTCACGCAGTCGTGCACCAGTTGCTTCGGTGGCTTTCGCCCTCTCACTACCAGCTAGATCCACCAATCGAATACGAGAGCTCCGCTCTGTTGTCTCATCAGTTTCCATATCGTGGTGAATCTGCTTTAGCATGATAGTGAAGACGGCGTGACTTCGGCTACTGGTATCGTTCATCTTTGTGCTTGCTACCGTACGGGACGTATCGCCCAGCTTCATATAACGCAGAATCTCGTTGATGTTTCGCACGGGTACCTCAGTGAGATCCTTGACGTATGGACCTTCGGTTGGAGATTCGCGAATTTTGAGATAGTTGGGGGCCTTTTGTGTTTGAGGTGGTACCAGAAGGTCGCGAACGTGCTCGTTGTATACTTCAAAGTAAGAGACACGGACGTTGTAGGCGACGTTGGAGTTCTCGCTGTGAGCAGCGTCAATACGCTCGAAAAGATCCTCACAGGTTCGTGGAATCAGGCCTGGATGATCGGGGGTGCCCATCATGGTGTAACTCTTGCCAGAACCGGTCTGGCCATAAGCAAAGATACATGTGTGGTAACCCTCAAAGTTGTGGTCCAAAAAGTCCTCGCCCAAGCTGTTGTAAACGTCCTCCTGTGTGGCATAGTGCTCGTCATTAGTGTCGTGACTCCAGAAGGAGTTGTCAAAAGTGAATTTCTTTTCTTCAATGACCTTTCGGGTCTTGAGTTTTGCAGCTTCTGCGTCTGGCTCATCTGGTGAAGAGAGGGTAGTGAGCTGAGTGATGGGGTCCATTTCAATCAGACATTTTGCCTGACGTTCAAGCTCTGAAGGTAATGTTGGTTAGTTTTCTGACAACAATGGCAAGAAATCGAAGACATTTCTCACCTCTCTTGAGAAAGGCTCTGACTCGGACAACGACTTTCACGTTTCCTCCACCGTCCATCTTGGCGGGCATCGACAAGGCGGCATCTCGAGATCGTAGTGAGGGAGTCGAGGCTGAAGAATGGACTCTGCCCTCACAAAAAGAGCTCGAAGAAGAGGCCGCAGAAGGCATCAATCTCGAATCCAAAGCCATATTCGTTAGCGTTTGCCTGATATCGTTGATGCTGCCGTGAAGTCGGTGTCGAAGAACAATCCACATTTTAACCGCTTTATGGATTTTTGTTTACCAGCGTCATTCGCGTTGCTAGGGGCAGTTGCAGGGGGGCCCTTGTCTTGTTCTTTCCAGTTTTGACTGGTTTGACAAGAGGGAGCTTGGGCCAAACAGTCCATCGAGATGCGGAAGCGCTAGGCTATTTGAAGCCTAGTGTCTGTGGAAGAGGTGAAAGAAAACAACACACGCTCAAATTGAGGCTCACTGACCAAAGTATTCTGTCTTTTCCATACACGGGGGACTCGACGCGAACTCCAGCCACTTTAATAAGATTTTACTATAGGTAGCTTTAGCTGCTACGACAGTACTTTATTGCCTGGGGTTAGTAGAGTATCTGCTATAGTACCCAAACGCGCAACGACCTGTGACACTCATTCTTCTCTTCATCTTCTTCTTTTATTTCATCAACCCACAAGCGCGTTTGAATCTCAACCCTCTCTTGATCTAATTTTAAGTCGCGCTCATCCCATTCATTTTTCGAGGAATTTTCCTGTGATTATTTCACATTCAATTCCTCTTTATCTCTACAGTCTTTCGCATCATGGCGCGCACCAAAGAAGACGTCGCGCCCAAAGGCGACTCATCACCAAAGATTCCCAAGTCCTCAGCTGGCGTCACAAAGAACAGTGCTGAACCTCCCGTCAAGCGCGGCCGCGGAAGACCCCCCAAGGGCGCCGCACCCATGCCCAAGAAGGTTTACGTCCCTACTGGTCGTCCTCGTGGACGTCCTCCAGGTGGCGCCAAGAAGAAGGCTGCCCCCGCGCCCAAGAAGGTCGCGGCCGTGAACGATGACGGTACTCCCAAGAGAGGACGGGGACGACCTCGCCGAGGTGCTGCTGCTACCGAAGATGAAGAGCCCGCTGCTACAACGCCCAAGGAACCCAAGAAGCGCGGCAGAAAGCCCAAGACTGCTAGCCCAGCTGATGCTTCGGCCGACGAGGATAAGGACGATGATGCTGGTAAGATAAAACCTTGACTTAGCCAACGCGACAGTTTACTAAACGTTCAGCAGCCGACGTCAGCGACAAAGAAACTTCCGTCGCCGATTCGTCTGATAAGGACGAGGTAACTACATCCCCTTGAACCTTGAATGTGGATGCATCGTTTACTAACTAAGCGCAGGAATCCGGCAACGAAGAGTAAACAAGAAACAAGGTGCTCAAGTCAAAGACTGCGTGGCAATAACACCAGCAACGGGATGGAATGTATTATACTGCTGAGGCAAAAGGGTCTGGATTTGATTCGGTATTAGGTGCCTGGCAACATATGGAATAGGGAGCTGGCTGGCTGGTCGGTTTCGTGGAATTACTACTATTGGGTTTTTTTCATTACGGGAGTTGTTGTAACAATATCGAAGCTAGGCACTGATATATATACATAGGGAAAACAGGCCCTATTCTCCATTTACCTGCGCTTTCTCATACATCAGAGCTTCTTCCATGCCTCATACTCCTCCGCAAGATGTTCCTTTAACTTTTGGAACTGGTTTCCAAAGTTGCGCTCGCATCTCCAGCACTTCATATCCCAGCGCAAATAGGCTTCTTCTTTTGTGTGCCGACGCGCATCGTCAGCTGGGAGTGGAAAGTCATCCAGGTTGACGAGAAAGGGAGTATTGAACGAGTTGTAGTGTTTGCGATGCCTCAGTGCTTCCGAGAACATGTCCCTTGACAGGACATGCACGTGTAAGTGCTTCATGCTTGGCACCGCATGCACGCCGACCTTGACTTCTGTCGTCCAGTCCCGACCCCGGGGAAGTTCCCCGCTCTTATCTGGTTCAGCATCGCCCTCGAGCACAGCTTGCCGATGCGCATCGCTGTGGCTGTGCGCGCCGAGGGAACGCTGCAGCTCTTTGGCCACCAGGGTTTTGAGGCGCTGAGTCTCGGCTCTTATGCTGGCGAGAAACTCTGGGTCATCCAGCGCGTCGAAAGGATGAAGAAGATTGTGTTTCGAAGAGCGAGGGAGAAGGAGTATGTGAACAGTGGCTTTTGGGTAGCGATCATTGATGGCTACAAAGTCGTCATTGTGGTAGATAACTCGAGAAGACGGGTATGAGGTAGGGTCTTCCAAATATGCGCCCAGGCCCATTCTATCTCTGAAGGGGTTTCCGCTCCGTGCAGGCCGAGCTGCGGTGGTCGATGGCGGTGTCTTTCTTTTCGGTGTCATGAGTTCTGTGACTTTTACGTGTAAGAACAGGCACGGTGGGTGAGTCGTACAAGTGTCACTCACATGCATTGTGATTTGCCTTTTTCTGTGGTTCTTCGCCGCGAATCTCCTCCTTTGTGATGGCCTCTTCAGGCTCTGAGCCTTGGTGTGACATATTTGTAGATGTGGATTTCCCTAAGGATTTGTAGGATACCGATGACTTGAGTCGGTCGGTGTTAAAGTGAAGTTGCTACTTTAGTTAGCACTCATGATATGCCCATGGTGGAGACCTCTCACCAGAAGATAGACATTTTTGTGCTTGTCAGATACATGCCTAAATCTCAAGAATTCATCAGAAATAGCCCGGAGATTACTACGGAGCTTTGAACTAGAGTTATACCTCAATTAGTATTTTAGAAAATAAATTCCTTGACGCCAAATAAACATGATCACAATGGGCTCTATTGATCATCGAAATATGAGGTAGCGAAATGGCCAGGACTGATAACACATTTGCAAGTATATTTGAGAACAGTGCTTCAAAATAGCATGGGAACGTTTGATTGGCCTTCCTTTCGCTGTCAAAATCGAACTTGTCAGAACCCTTCTCAGATGATAGCTAACAAATTGAGTATGGTTTCATGAACGATCAACCAACGCCCAAGTACCTACTAAGGTAGGTAGTCATGTTAAATCAACTGCATGTAGATCAGAGGTACCCAGGCAGTTCATTGTAATAACATTTGACATAGACCTTCCTATCACGTTTCGTCTCACTGACCAAGCTGCCAAGGCACTGACTGATACGGTAGTTAACTTGGTAATTACGAGGTTCCAATGATACCTACTAACCTTGTACCTAGAAGCATAACCCACTTCGGTTTCAGCCATGCCGGGGATATCTGAGACTGTGGTAGTGATTCGCTAAATCGTTGGTTACACTGAGAAATGCCGTTGAAGATCAGTTAGACGTTGGTGAACGAGCAGCTAACAAATGCATCAAACCAATCAACAAGATCCGTTGCCTTAGGGGTATTTTATTCGCCTGCAACAAGACCCCGCAGTCATGTCATGTCATGGATGTGTCTCAGTCCACGTATGTTGACAGAAAAGAAAAGAAAAAGACCCGAGTACAGAGTTCTTATTTAACGGTTCAGTCTTACAAAGAATACCTATACATCAAATAATTGGATCTCGGACTGTATGTATCTGCTGTAGCACAGTAGTTTATTGCTAAGAAATATATGGATTAGGTACAGGTAGTAGGGAGTTAACTTGCGAGGTTCCATTATATCCGTATCCCCACTATAGCTCAACTGGACTCTTAGACAGACAGAGATCCAGCAACAATTACTTCATCAAACACATACATACAGCGGTGAGTGTTCTAGTTTTTCCTAGTTCAAGTGGTCTATAGCTTAGCACTGTTAATATCCTCAACCCAAGTAGGTAGGTAGTACTAAAAACCAGCCAAATAATAGGGGCTGTTGCTGCTGTTGTCCGTGCTAAATTGTCCATTCCTCATTCTGTCTGACGTGCCCCTCACCAGCCAGCCTGGGCAGCGCCAGCCTAAGCTCCCCGACAGGGTACAAACTGGCCAGTGCCATACCTATTACTCGGTACCTCTGTAGTGCTATAGGCAGTTTCAACTCAAGCCTCCGTGTTCATCTCCTTTCGTCTTTGTCCTTTATCATCTTGCACAACCCTTCTTCTCTACATTCGTTCTCTTTCCCTATTGACACCCACTCTCTCGTCTCTTAGCCGAACCGTCACAATGTCCTCCCGTCTACCTCTCTTCACCCGTAACCTCCCAGAGGCTCAGGAGTCCAACGACCCAAACTCTCCCGCCGAGCAGCGAGATGATGCCAAGCGAAACTTTCTAAAGACGATGCGACCGCTGCCCACACAGCACTACTGGAACGTCTACTTCGATCGCCAGGCAAAGGAGGGTGAGACCGGTGACCAGTACCACTCCGGGCTCGAGCAGCTCGGTACCCAGATCGAGTCGGTGCAGGACTTTTGGAGATATGCGAACAACACCCCTGTTGGAAACATCGGCGTGCGCGAGTCTATTTACCTCTTCAAGTCCGGATTCCGACCTGTTTGGGAAGACCGACGTAACATCTTGGGCGGTAGCTGGACGTTCCGCTTCCCCAAGAGCATGGGCCCTGATGTCTGGACCCGTGTCCAGCTCCTTGCTATTGGCGAGAAGCTCCAGAGTGTTCTTGACGAAGGTATGCGCTTACAACTTTCCAAACTCTTCTGACAAGTGCTGACTATTGTTTTCTGCAGAGGACCAGCTCTGTGGTGTTGGACTTTCGGTCCGCTTTAACTCTCACCTCATCACCGTCTGGCATCGCGACGCCTCCAAGAAGAACTCGGTCGAGAACATTGTCAAGTGCATCATGGAAGACCTTCCCCCGGAGATGCACCCCAAGCCCGACGCCTACTACTACAAGCGCCACTCTGACCATGCTGGCTTCAACCCTTCCCCGGAGCTCAAGGCTGTGCTTGATTCTCGACGACGTGAGGAGGAGAAGCTGGCTGCTGCTGCCAAGGATAGCGCCCCAAAACCTTCGGTGACAATCGACTCTCCGCAATGATTTACGAAAGTTACGACATTTGCTTTGATTTTACTACAGATACAGATACTGTTGGGTTCATATAGTGTGAGGATTATCAGTTCACACACCCCGTCATCAACGAGGGCATGCATCCGATGAGGCGTTTCAGAATTAGGTGGCATTATACAATATACATTGGCCAGGACCGTTGATCCTGAGAACCTAGTACATTTAAGATTGGAGAAGAGCCAAGACCAGTGACTGTGCAAACCGTCTCCCCTTTTTACTGTTGATCCATGAACTGAATGACTACTATAATGAATTATCAGTGCCCCTAAAAGCCCCAGTGCGGTAAGCTACAGGACTATGCTCTCTGTATGTTGACGTCGCCAAGTGCCAAAGTACCTGACTGTGATGCGATTAGCAGCATGTACCGTGTGGTGAGGATCCAGGAAACCTTACTTTACAAACTGTAACCTCACCCTTGCTTTCTCGTCTCGTTGTGTGTCAACTCCCTAACGCCTCAAAATGGTTCATTCCTTCGTAAATCGTAGCGCGATGCGCAGCTTGTTGGGGCATCACCTCCAGACACCAGCACTCTTCATAACTCGATCAAACTCCTCAGCGCCTACACCTCGAGCAACACCGACGCCTCCGTTGGCCTCGAGAATCATATCCTTGAGCAGCTCCTCGTCCACATCCTCTTTCAGCACGGCTGCTACGCGCCTTAAGTGCCCCAGCGTGATCGGTCCATCCTGTCCGTTTGTGAAGAGTCGGAAAGCCTCCTCGACTTCTGCACGGTGGGCATCCGAGTCGTGCTCTCTTGTGTGGAATTTGAGGGCGCAGATGGCGAAGAAGGGTTCAAAGGTCGCGTAGCCGTCATTATCGGGATCGAGGATCGAAACAAACTCCTTGAGCTCTGCGTGCGAGGAAGGTGGGACGCCGAGGGCTCTGTGAACAAAGATCTTAGCAGAATTCCGAGTGTTGCTCTTGGGGAGCACTTACATGAGCGCAGACTTGACATCGTCAATGGGTAAAACACCGTACTTCTCTCCATCCATAGGCTCCGCGAAGAGGCTGAATGCCTCACGAATCTCGCCCTCTTCCTGCGGCGTGACGTTGTGCTCTTTTGCGAGTTTGGACTGGCGCGTCTTGGGCGCAGCGCTTCCGCTGGCAGCGGGGGTTTTGCGCTTTGGAGGCTGTAAGTACCTGTTAGACACGATTCTTTTACAGGGGCTGTTCCGAGAGTTCTTTACCATTTGCGCTTCTGTGAAATTAAGAACTGTTAAGAGGTTTCGCAGTAGTTGATGTCACGACGGATTCTTAGTAGTGACGATAGTGGATTTGGCGTATCGCATGGACAGTGCGCAAAAACCGTAATTCAATATCATTAAGACTGTACGGGGTCCCCAAGAACAGATCCTTTATTACATTTTCTTTCCTCGACTCAAACCATCATTCTTCAATATTCTTGCACATTCTCTTCAGACTTCGAAACTGCACGACAGTCACTCGCGCTCCTTTGGAGAACAATCAACGCGAAAGACTCCCAAGGTTTGTTTATGTCTGCTATACGATTGGATATGATCGACATGCCGAAATCCGATGGTCGACCGGGCTATCTTATTTCTCTGTGATATTCTACATATCAACAACACCCGCTTCTAAAAATGCTAGAGCTTGCCGCTTTCATATACTACAGCGAGCAAGTGTGGACAATGAAGCAAAATTAAAACAAGCCTCGTCGGAAAACTTCAAACCGGCGTGGTTCCATTGGGTAGCAAGCGATGCCAATGTCTTTGTGACGGGCACCTCGCGATCCATGGAGACATACTCAATAGAAGATAATGTTTATAATAATATCAATCTCAATTCAAAATCATTCACTCAGAATACTCGCTCTTTAATGCGCATAATGCTTCGTGCCTGTTTTTGCCTCGAGTAATCCCCGTCGCTCAGATTTTCGGCACAGGTCCTCTTCAACAGACTTGTTAGAAAGATACCTACGAACCGTGGCCACAAGGTATCGCTACTTACTTACTTGAAGTTGTTCTTCATCTCACGCAACTTAGCCATAACAGCCACGGGCTCGGTTTCGCCTGTCTGCTTTTGAATCTCAGGGTCCTGCTGTTGTCAGCTTAATGACTCTTCAGCATCGCTGCTAAAGACAAACCTCAACCCTCATAAACACATTGTGTTCCTGTAACAAGTCAGTCACCTGCTCTCAACGACTGCAATCAAGCTTTGCACGTACCTTTTCATCTCCAATGGTGAACTTGCCAGTGGTAACCTTGTTGTTCTCAGCAAATGAGTGCAGACTCTGCACAGCCTCACGCTGAGAAACAGATGCGGCAAACTGGACGTTGGCCTTGGTGTACTCGTGTCCAGGCTGGAACAATGTCAGTGGCTACGTCTGTCTGCGCTCAAGCCAATGACCTACATAGACAACGGTGTCATTGGGCAACGCTGCAAGGCGTTCGTTCAGAGCCTCGTGCATCTCCTTGGCATCACCCTCGAAGAATCGCCCACATCCTGATCATTTTCGTCAGCATAAACTCCTGTCTCAGAACACTAAGAATCTGCCTGGTCCTACCTCCGATGAACAGAGTGTCGCCGGTGAAAACAGCCTTGTCATTTCCGTCTTGTGCAAAGAAGCAGATGCTGTCTTGAGTGTGGCATGGCGTGTGCACACCTTTGAAGGTGATGTCACCCAGCTTGAAGGTCTCACCATGACCAGGCGTCTTGGTCACGCCCTCGCAATCTTTGCCGCCGATGATATCCAATTTGGGGGTACCGAGTTCGGCAAGCTTGGAAAGTCAGTGTCCGTAGATGTTCTGCCGTTGGGGTGATTTACCAGCTTCTTGTTGCCTCCAGCATGGTCCCAATGGCAGCATGGAAGTCAGTTGGGTTTGTTTAGCTCGGATGGATACGAAACTCACTGGTGGGTGTTGACAATGGCTGTCAAGTTGATCTTGCCCGCTTGAATGGCCTCCTTCAGAATCGGTGCGACCCTATGATGCATCGATCAGCGTGCTTCAATAAGCCTCCCGGCAGAGGCGCTCATACTCTGGAGGGTTTGCGGGATCAATAATGACGGCATCCTTGGACGTGTCGTCAACTACCAAGTAGGCGTAGTTGTTGGAGCTGCCCTCCCCTGGTCAAGTTAGTACTGTAGATCAATCCATGATGCGTCTTTCCTCAGTGGAAGGTCAAGAGTGTTTTGCATACACATAGGAATTGACTGGATATGCATGGCGCGGGATGCAACGAGCTATAGTGTCTCAGCTGGGTCCGCCCCGGTGTCAAGCAATGAACTTACAGCAGTTGACAAATATCCAATCTTCTGTTTGAGAAATGGCCGGCTTGCCGCGAGTCTATACATAGGACTTAAGTCAGAGGCAGATGTCGAGTTGCAAGTGGATGTATCACTGGAGGAGAATGTCGAATGAGCTGCGAGGGTTTGTAATCTTATCAACCACGGTAAGGTACCCGAAGCATCATGGCTCCCGTCCCCGCCGCTGTCATGACGTTTGCCGATGCGGGTGAAGGCACGTGATACTATGCCGTTACTACCCAAACATCAAGATATCAATCCTCATGCTCAGGTAGTAGGCTTACATGGTTGTTAAGTCTATCAATTTGGGTATCAAATATCTTCAACAGTTTCTCCAAAACACTAGATAATTCCAATAGGCTTGGGTTTCCAAGGACCTTGGAACTGCGACCAACCAAAGTCATCGTCCTCCTCCTCAACCACATTGACAGTACCAACTTCATGGTCCTTCATTGTCGTGTCCATAGCGCCAGGCTTTGTCGCCTTCTCCTCTTCTTCTGCACCTTTTAGCCGCTGTGTCAATTGTGCGCATTTAAGAAACACTTGGTTTCCCGGCAAACTACCTCTGACCTCTTGAATCGTCTTGAGTAGACGCTCCTTGGGCCAACGCTCAAAATCGCCAAGTATAGTCCCCAGTTTAGTCTCATCTCCTTCTTTGAGGTACCGAAGTATTGCCATACGACACGGGTCGCTGCTGTCCTCGTCTAGTTGCTTCCAATGGTAATCCCAGATCCACAGCAACGCTTTTCTGGCCGCTGTGCGTAGCTTTGCCAACGAGGGTAACTGCTCGTGTGTGCACTGATGGCGTAGTTCAACAAAAGTGGCAGGCAGGCCTATTGTGTCTGCAACTGAGTACATACTCTGCTTGCGCTGCTTATCCTGGTGACTGTCGAGGAGGCCGGTAACAAATCTTGGGTTTCACATTAGCGCCGTTGTCCGGCCTTGCATTCGAGGCCATGAAACTCACCTGCTGAATGCTGTTGAATACGTTGCTCTGATGGCATATGCCGAAGAGGCTGCATTTTCCCTAGTGGCTGCCTCTCGATCACTCAACATGGCAGCCATCAAAAGCGCCGTCGACTCGATGAGATGAGGACAATTCCCTCGCTGCATCCACATCGATACACGCGCAACCGCTTGGTGCTGCAGTGCCCTAGTCTCTTTGTTGTCGATATCTTGATGTATTTGCATGTCTTCGCTGCTGCCACTGGCGTCTTGTCCCAGCTTATGTTTTGGGTCTTGAGCGTTGGTTGTGATGCCTGTGTACATCTGCTCCCGCACGAGCAACAATTCGTAGCGGTCGCGCCACGGCGTAAAGACGTATTGAACCATTTCTCAAGGCTCTCTCTTAACTCGAGATATCATAAAAGTACCTTTTTGCAATGGTTTAGCTAAGTCTGGGTGAGGCGAGGCGAGCTTCTGACAGTACCGAACTTTGGATTCAAGATCTTGTTAGGATGAAATAATTTTCCGGTGCTTGAAGGCGGTCACATATGACTGCAAATAATCGTAACCGGCCAACAAAAACGGTTCGTTTATATATACAATGTATTATTTTCGGGTTTATGAGCTAGAAAGTTGTATTCTGGGTTTCCTAAGAGTGAAGATTTTTCGTATTGGGTTCCTAAGGATACACCGACAAATTATCACTCCCACCTCAATAAATCGGTGTTGTCATCGCCATGTCTCTTATTCCCAAGTGATACAAACCTTGACATAAAATATCACAGAACTCGTTTCCTTTGGCCCGCTCGTTCTCATGTTGCGCATTTACTTCCAGGTACAGTGAAAGCTTGAAGATTTGTCAAGAGGTTGGTATTGACTTTCAGCTTCTTACACATCGAAATTCAGAGATACGAGGCACAATACTCTGCATCTGCATGCGAGTCAATCTTGATATAGAAAGCGGTCGATCAAATGACAATTCATTTTTGCAATTGATTTTCCGGCCTCTTTCAAGTTCAAGGTGACATTTGGCAATGATGAGCGAAGCCACTGGTGGTACATAGAACATCTAACCTAGGTGTCTCGGTAACAATACATGATGTCTCTGAGGCTTCTTCTCATGCAATTGACAAAACTTACACTGGTCATGGAGGATACATTACTACAAGTCATATTTATAGAGTCGTAAATACCTATTCTCTCACCCTCCTTAAGTCTCGACCTCAGCCGACTTAAGCTCTTTCGTGGAACTTTACTCTTGGCCAAGCCTGTTTCTCAACTTAAAACCCTTCTTCACCAGTCCACTTGAATGACCCCAGTTCGTGAAAAGAATGCGCACTCAGTAAATTAGTCCAGTCAGGACAGCATGAATCTATGGAACAGTGGAGCTTGATCCCATCAAAAGTTACTTTTTTGCAAGAGAGTTAAATTTTGGGTTCCTCGATTTGCCTGAAAACTTGGTTGCGGAGAGCAAGAGATGAAATGAGCGAGTCGGTTTGTGCCGTGAGGTCTGGTACAAGGTTGTCTATTTTTCTTACCCACCCTCAAAACTAGAGACCACCTTTTCCAACACAGTATCCTAGGGGATGTATGATTCTTGCGTTTCCTCTAGTCATTCATTCATCATCACTCAACTCCGTAAGCTTTGAATTAACTCCTTCCTGCTGTGTTCGCAGTACTGACAGGCTCTGCTTGAGTCACCATTTATGGAGCCAGCCACTTCTCGGTTGCCAGCCACAGCCTACCCTGGGTAGCAGATACGTAATGTCGCAATAGAGTGGGTGTCTGTACAGAGTAGCATCTAGAACTTTGGGATGCTACTCTGTAGGAGGTGCTCATGCCACACAGGGCTGGCTGCAAGCGGAGAGGGGCGTTTACTGATACATCCACTTGACCAATGACGACCCTTCATCAAGAGACGGAAGCACGAGCCCGTAAAATGCCACATGTTGTGCAGGGATTAACACATCTTGGTTGAATCAACGTTGGAAGAAACGCGGCTCCTTCTGGCCTGACTCTCGTACCTGCCTCACCTCCAGTCCCATCTTTGTACCTGGGGAGCTAATCGCAACATCACAGTGAGATGTAGAGAAGAACCGCTTGTCATGATGTAATTATTCATTTTAATGAGTATCGTATGGCTGGCTACCTGAGCCCTACCTACCATATTGTATCTACCTATTGTGTGTGCTTTTGCTCTTGCTCTTGCACGGGGTATCCATAGCCAGCTTCTTTCTATACATGCTGAAATCCAATCGCTTGTAACCATGTCTGTAATCCCAAAATCAAGACGCCTCATGCCTGTGTTATCGAGACCCTGTATCCTATTCCCCTCCCTATGAGAAAAAGAAAGAGAAGAAACAGAGAAGAAAGGCTGGCTGGCTTTTCATACCGGCTCATAACACCATATTCATACATATGTCATATCGTTATTCGTACTCGCAATTGCAGACTTGCTTTGCAGCCCCTTACTCTTCGTCGTCTTTGTCCTCCTCCTCATCATCATCTTCTTCTTCTTCGTCCTCATCCTCGTCATCGGATTTGGGAGGTTCCCATGTTTCCTCAAGTTTCAAACCCTTGCCGCTAGGCTCGTAACTTCTGAACGATGAACCAAGTAGAGATGATACGGTGGATCGGTAGTTGTTCAGCTGTGGGTCCTCGTTGAATTTTTCTGGGGCATCGTAGAGGCCCATTCCAACTAGGATCTCGCCCTCTTCTTCAGAAGCGTCGTCGAGTGCCTGGTATTGAATATCCTCAGAGACAGCAGGCTGAGACAGTTGGTTTTGAGGAAGTGCTTCTGGTGTGGGAGGTGTTGTTGAGCCAAATCCATGCATAATAAAGCCGTTCCAATCCCACCCGTTGCCATACGTGGATTCGGCAGGAGCAGATGTAGCCGGCATTGAACGAGTGTCCATTGCCAAAGATCCAGCTGGCGAATGCTGTGGCATGCAGGCTCCTTGGTAAGGGTTGTATGCCATGTTGTCGGCAGACTGGTAAGGTAGTGGGAGATGGGAGAAGGCCAGGGGGGATGTGCCACACGAAGTCGAACTCATCATAGGTGAGTAGTGAGAATAGTTTCCGTACAGATCTTGCTGGCCGACAGGCGAGTAGTTTGGAGCCAGTGCAGACATATGCTGCTGTGTTGAAGTTGGGCCATAGGAACTCGGGTGCCAGCTCACGGGACGCGATGATCGTTGGGAGGGCTGTTGTGACTGAATATCGCAGAATGAAGAAAGTTGTTCAATGATTTGTTGCTGTCGTCGTTGAGAGTTGCCGTCATTCATGAGAGTCTTGCGTCGAGCCATAAGGCTAGACGATCGAGGGCTGTTGTTGGCACTTGATGGTTTGGCGACTCTCATAGCACTTCCTCCAGAACGCTGTCCGTTGGAGCTTCGCGAAAGCCTCCTTGACGCCTGATAGTATGCCGTTTGTTGTGTGTAATCGTCTAGCATCACGTCGTGAGGATATGTAACGGGCAGAGAGCCTGCTGGTTGCACGCCGAAGAGTGGGTGCATCATCTTGAAATGTCTGAAGAGATGGTGTGCAGAATGGATGAGAGGAAATAAAAATTGTTGGTAGTAGAAGACAGAATAGTATCGAATATTGTTATCGTCTTCCAACTTGCGTTTGGTCAGTGGTTTTAATAGGCAAACAATCTCTCTGAGGGACAGACTTCATTATGTATGTATCGTCAAGTGGTCAAGTGGAGGTACAAACCCCAAGGGGGTTCAAGGGAGTACGAAACATGGGGCAATCGATGGCTTGGAAATAAATCGAGCCTAGTAGCTTGAACAAGATCAACTCTCCAGGGATCTGGGTGTGGGCCGGGAAGGACCAAGCAGTGGAAGCATGGACGATTTAGCACCAACTGGTTGCAAACCGCAGAAACTACAATGTTCGGCGAATCAGATTCGTGTGTGAGGGGTACCCGACAAGGTTTGCTCACCAGAACTGGCCCTGATGGCTTCGTTCCTGTGCTAGGATTGTCAATTTCTAGCATGGCAGCTGAAGTGGTGGCCTGCGTCATACGGGCCGGTAGGGGGTGTCTCAACGGGCGGGGCTAGAGGCTGCGAAAGGTAGACGGGAAGTAGTGCCGGAGCGAGAATTAGGCCGCTGTTCTGGGGATTGAGACAATCCACAGTATGTATGTGAACTCGAGGATTTACAGTCACACAGATCCTTGTGCTGTTGTATGAGGGGACGTGGATTGAGGTAGCGAGACAATGGGGTTCACAACGATTATGTCAGTACTACACCAACATTGGTGTGGTACCAGAAAGGCGAAGGACAATGAAACTGAGTGGTGATGGTGATGGTGATAGCAATAATAACGATGGAGCCTTCCGCAGCTATGATTGTGCTGCAGACCCATGAGCACAGAGTCTCTAGGAAGTGGGCATCATCGGGTCGTCTGGACTCCAGGATAATCACCCCTGCCGCTAAGGATGCAACTCACATGGAGTAGTGAACAATGGAAGGGATGGAGAAGAATTGAGCCCACGGCTGGGAGTCGCAATAAACCGCAAAGATGTGCATCTGCAGCCAGTCCTTGGTAGAGATTCGTGTACAACTTGACCGAGAAGCAAGGGGTGAAGCCGAGCATAGGGGTGCATCAAGTTGTCCAGCAGACGGCGCCACAATGCATGCATCTCTGGGGCCTGAGATGAGCTAGGGACCTCAACTAGGAAGCGCCGCGCCTTGTCCAAAGGATGGGACATTTCCTTGTTGCTAAAAGTGCCACTCGGGAAGGGTCTCAAATCTCATCAAGGCGGGATGCGCATCACCGCTTTGGTGGTTTGGCATGCTTTTGTTTTATCACTTCAGGCACCCCTGCTGTGGCATGTGTAATTCCCATTTCTCGGCTCCATGTTAACGTTGGAACCGGGCTGCAAGAGGGTGTCGTAAGACCATGGTGTTATCCTAAAAAGAAACAATTATATCTGATCGGCAAGCGCTTGGGTATGATGGATGACTAGGTATGTTTGCAATGAGTTTTGAATCCTCATCACCATCGAGGTACGGATAGGACACCGGTGAAAACGGTTCGGTGCCCACTCCTCAGTTTACGTGCTTGTCTTTGCAGTCGCAAGGCGTTTCTCAGATAGCTCTTATTTTCACTGTTCCGCGGCAAACTGGTGCTTTGCAAAACAAGTGGCCAACTGGGATTCATAGTCAATGTGTTGCAATGGCGTAGACGATAGATAGAGTGCAAAGCAATAGCTCGATAATGGTGTCCAGTACTTACTTGACCTTGATGCCCATAGCCCGAAAGTTTGAGGAACCAATCGAGCTATTGCCAGGCTGCCAGGGTATGATGGCGCAGCGAAACTCCATCTGAAGTCGACCTCGCAAGCATCCTGTAGCTCGATGGTCAGATGGTCTAGATGAGGAATCTATCGAGACAATCTCAATTGATGTGGAACCGCATCTCTACACCGAACAAGGGTGGAAACGACGATTCCTTTGATATGTAACCAACGTGTGGCTGGCCGACATTGCATCGTGCATGCTCTGACTGTGTCCGTACAGCAACAACAAGCCATCCAAATCAGGTCGGTACGCGGACGTTAGTGCCCTTATTCGCGTGGGTTGTTACTCTGTGTAGTACATTTTAAGTAGCAAGCGAGCGATGACTCCAACCTTTAGCGGTGTGTGTGAGTGTGTGTGCGTGTGTGTGTGCCAGTTGGTGGGAATCCTTAGTGGCGAGAACATCAACACAAAGGCACGGGGACATTTGAACGCGATTACATACTGGCGATATCGCAGGCGCGCAATTTCCTCCATAAGGCGAGGTACCAGCAACGGTAGGGCGGTTTTGGCTGCAGGGTTCAAACTGGAGACCTCAAGTTGAAGAGGGATTGATTCATGAGAAACGCCCATTGATTAGGAAGGCTGGCTACCTAGGCAGGAGGTAATGATTATTAACACGAGCCATCCACTGAGTGGACGCTGTTTCTTTGAGCACCAACCTAAGGAAGGTGCCTTGACTGGGGTACCAAAGTCAATGCCAAAGGAAGGAATGAGATAAGGTAGGTGAGTCAGCTACCTACCTTGGGCAGGTGCCTTCAGATCTAAGGGCCAAGCGGCTACGAGCATTGAAGGGACGGAAGGTGCGAGTCGTGGTGACACTCTCGGCAGGCCTGAAGATCCTGCTTTCCCTTGTATATGTGACCTTTCTGCTGGGCCGCCGCCCTTGTCTCTTCTCTGCTGGATCTTCTGAGAATGGAAAGTGCGGAAATATGTCTGTTCAGTGTTCTCGTTCTCAACTCACTAATCAGCCAAGTGCCAAGTACAATTTTCGTCCCCTCCACTCAGGGGTCGCGAAACCGACGACCGATTGCCCAGCTGGGTAAATACTGGGTGCTTAGCCCGTGCTAATTAGCTGCAGTACCACTTCCTTTCCTCTCACCTCTCACAGCAAAGCCAAGCAAACAGGGTATCGGCGGCCACTCTAGGTTCTCTTTGCAGCGCCAGCGCCAACACCAGCACGACTTCAGCAAGTGGGCTGCTCGTCGGGGCATGGGATTTGGCTTTGTCTGCGCCCGTGTTAGTGGAACTCATGCTCTTGAAGCCTGCCCGTCTGCCTGCCACGTCGTCTAACGACTCACTTCCGAAACCGAAACACGGATCTGTTGCTATAGACGCTAGGCTATTCTTCTGCATGCCTGTATGGTATGTCGCATGCCTATCCCAAGTTGGTTTACGCAGATATCGCTTCTGCGTGAACTTTGCAGGAGGCCTGAGACAATCAAGTTCAACCTTTGAGGCCGCTTCAGTAACAAAGCCCAAAGCTAATATGGCATGATAGATGGACGCAAAAAGAAGAAGAAAACAGGAAGAGCTCCAACACAGGATCATTTGGGCATGAACTCGGGTCTGGACTTGGCTGGCCAAAACGTCACTCAACAACAGCTAGGAATATGATAATCTGCTAGTCCATCATCTATGCACACACACGTCCGAGTCTCTTCTACACAAAACGTGATAGTGTCAACTTGTTTTCTGTCCGACTCTGGCACTTCCCTTGTCTCGTCTCGGTGCCCCTCTGTGGAGGGAACACAGACGACTCATCAAGTTCATGCTGCAGCACAGCAAAAAATTTGCTTGGGCTGTTTCTTTACGAGGATAATCCCCACCTGAACAGTTTCATTGATTGCTGACCACGGCTATAAGATGAGTTTCTGTGGAGCACAGCACATGTGCTGGCTGACGACCCCTCTGAACCTAACCGCTTTTCGGCGTTGCAGAGCGACGCTCCCTCGAAAGATTCGGATGTCCAGGCGTCTCACCGTACGCCATGGCCTAGCCAGCTAACCCACCATGAAAGGTTACAGAGGGATCAGCTGGGGCCGCCAGTGGATGAAATTGGCATGTCCATGACATTTCAACTGGCTTGATCGTCCACTGAATCAGTCACCTTTCCAAACAAGGACTTGCGCGCCACCTACACGTTCCCTGCAAATCTCTGGTGGGGTTGGGAAACTAAAGCGTGCCGCCTCGATGGATCTTTTTTCCTTTTTAACTTTCCAGATTAGAAGTGCTGTAATCCCAGTGAATCCACGAGCCTACACAGTACGGTGTGTAGGGAGAACATCGATGAACCGTTTTGCTCCGCTCCAAGATGTGATACGAGGCGATCTATCATGCGTCGCCTGAGAACGCATCAACGCCATACACTACGCTTACTGGATACCAGTTTTCGTTACTTGGCAGTCATGGGCGCTATCACAGAGAGACATAACGAGCCCAGCAAACACGAACTACGACAGAGTTCAGAAAACCCCCACTGCCTAACGGATGACAGTCCTTATGGCGCTCTCTCTAATAACGACGATCCTCTCCGATAGGGTAGATGGGCTGGCTATTTTTGCTTCAACTGCCCTGGCTCGCGCGTTGTTATGATGGGACACATACTAGCTCGATCCAACAGGGGGTGCCGGGATGCTTAGCCAGCCAATCCTACTAACGTCTGGGCTCATCGCGTCCTCCGCCTGTGCCCTGAACATCTAACAGGTGAATATTGTCCTTGAACTTCACAAGGCTTGACAATTTTGAGCTGGGGCTCGACTTGCCTGTGGGCCTTGAACATGTCCCACCGAGCAAGGGCACAAATGTTTGTTCCTCTCTCCCACAACGACCCGGCAATTCATTCCTTTCAGGACCAACCGAGAGCAATACGGAATCACACATTGGCTATACTCAGATCTCCCGTTTTCCTCAAGTTGTCAGGGTGCCAACAAGACTTCTGATACCCAATAGACTTCAAGACATTTATTACATACTGTCTGTGATTATGAGCTAGGTTGCCAACATCCTACAGCGTTTATGTGTTGCCTCGAGTCACGGAAGTGCAGCCACTGCCATGTGACGATTCCATACACTTTTGCGGCAACACTCACTGAACATGCCCCTGGCAAAGTACCACGCCCACGCCTCTGCATCTCAAAGCACATCTGCCTATCAAGCTGACGAGGACTTCCCAAAATGCGTCATCCGAGAAACACCCTTTGCCTACCCGATTAGCCCCCGGCAGGTATCTAACTACATGTATGTACGTTATTCGAAAACATCAACACAGTATCCATTCAGTTGGCTTCGTCGGGCAACACATGCGGGCCAGAACAGGGGCCATCCAATATGCACGGTACGCACGCTCAACAAGCTTGAGAAACATCTCGACACCAACCTGTGATATTTCTCGTTCTAGCTTCGAGACAAGAAAGACATCCTCGCTTGTCCTCCCTTGGCAATCTTCGTCACAGTTTATCCGCGGGAAAACACTAGTGCCAGGTGCATCAATCAATACTTGGCTTTACGTCCAGCCATATGGGCAAGTGGTTGTCCGGTGACTTTGCAATTCTAGTCAGTCTGGAAATGTCGTTTCCGCCTTGTGCCCAGATTGGTTTAACTAAATTGTCCCCTCTTGGACTGAAAGCAGAACAGAAAAGTACTAGGGAGGCTGAAATTCCGTTACCTTTGTTTTACGCTATGGCTGTAGAAATGCTATAGCGACACACCGTATACGCATTTTACTCACCCCTCTCTCCTCTTAGCCGAATGTCAATTAGCTCGACAACCTTCAAGACGCTAGCCCTCCCTTGCCATCGGTTATCAGTTCGATGTCAAACAAGCAAATTCACTGGTTTATCTGCGTCACGCAGAAAACAATCCCCTTATGCGAGCACATCATACTCGGGTGAATATTACTTGGTGGGAGGATTAGTGACAATGTCCACACTGGCGTTGAGGTCATTCAAGTTGATTCCCGAAATACATCACAGCACAAAGGAAACAAATTACCTTTATGAGGAGCCTTGGTTGATCAATTTCTGAAAGGCTCGATCAAACCCTTCACGACAAATCAAAATCAGCTCGGCGCACCAGGATCAAGTCTGTCTCTCCTCTCAACACCAAGCCTACCTGTCCATTGCATCACAGTTGTATAGCTCGATACAGTACATCAGCACAGACTCTGTTGTAGGTACGTACTGTCACAGGGGACGGTAACCCACGCTACGCCAACTCAAAACTGAGCGTAAAGGGCTCGAAAAGTTACCGTACGATGGCAAGGATGCGAGGATAGAGGGGTCCAAACCCGCTTGCCAGGGATCAGCACAGCATCTGGGTATCGCCAAGGAAGCGAAAAAGAACAATTCGCCAAAACCACGCCTAGTTGCTGATGATCAACTTGCTCGGTTTAGCCATGCTGACGGGCTCGACATTAACCTGGGTTTCGGATGAAACCACATGTGTGATGGTATAGTTCAGGGAATATCAGTCATACAACAAGTGCATCAGGGGACTCTAATAACTTCACTTAAGTTGACTGACAACCACAACTGGGTGTGTGAAAGAGCGGCTCTTTGACCGGAGCACCATTCGCTCAGTACCAGTTCGAGGACGATCAGACCCAGGGACCTTACGCCTGGATGCATTGCCCTTGCGCTAGACTCTATGGAGTATGGATGCAGTGCCTGAAGCCACTTGGAAAACCCGCTGCCATGGGTTCAGCACAAATCAACATGGGTAAGGTACGGAGAGTTAACCACAGAAGGACGATATTGTGGATACATCGAACCGGGGTACAAAGACTTCTATTACCGGCACAAACAGGCATTCCAAGGCCCAAATTCATCTGCTACTACGTAGATATATTCCACCTACGTACGGTTAACTCGAAGTCGAAGAGGCAGAGCCGACAAGAGAACAGTACTCCCAGTATAGTATCTGGCAGCATGAAAATAATCATGCGGTGAGCAGGTCGGTTTCGATGCTTCGAGTTGCAACATGCTATTGCGTCTTTTACACTCTCTGGTCAGCCTGCTATATAATCCATGCAGCACTTGACCACCCATGCATGCAAGTAAGTCAACAAGCAGAATTCGCCTCAGAAGGCCGCAACGGCGCAGACAACCCCGGCTTGACCGGGTTGGAATGAGCACCATCTTGTACAGCATTGGCCCCCCGGCGTAGATGCGGGTTTGTGATCATGCAAGCGCCTTTATTGAGACGATGACCTGCGCACAGTCATTGATTATGCTCATATTCTTCATGACTCGTCGGCATAGTTTGTGCCTAGCTAGGATATGGACATCTGGACTTGGGCAATCAGATCCTCATACACGTAACTTCCTGCTTTCCTGTATGTATCGACGAATCTGGAACAAGGTGCAAGACGCCTCATCGTTTAATCAAAGGACCTTGACCCATGGTTCCGCCTCTGGACGAAGCAACATCGACTCGGCGTGGGCAGCAGTCAGCGGGGCGACATTTGGCGGTGGTCATAGGCGGAATATAGTCTACGGTACACCATGAGTTACTTTGATGGTTTGTACAATGTTAAAAAAAACAGGTTGCCTTGTATCGAAAGTCACACATATTGGTGTTGGTCAGGGTTCTGCTCTGGAGATTTGCAGGCGGTTTGACGCCGGAACCTTGAGCAGCCAAGGAACCGAGTCTGCCTGGCGACTTTATTTCTTGCTTTTGCAAGATTGCACGTCTTGATTGGGTACAAGCATGCCTGCTCACAGCTTCATTACTATGTATCATTAACTGCTACTACCGTGAAACAGTCTACTTATTCACATCAGTCAGCGAAAATGTCCCCATGGCCAATTTCACAATACTGGATCGGCGCAACCCTCAGCATCAATACCACCGCTGTACTATCGTCATCACAACCGACGCCACTCGTAGTTATACTGGCTGCGAAAGAGCATGCGCACATCAAAAGATATGTCTGTCATATGCAAAACTCGATCGAGAACAAGAGGCCGGAAGAGAAATCATAATTCAATCACGATTAATCAGTGTATGTTCGACAAGCTCTACAGTACACACTACCACACTGGGCTTTGAGACATTTTTACTTTCGGATCGTCAGTCACCAGCGCTACCTGACATTCTTTCAAAACGTGTGCATGGTCAACGCCCTGCGGCGTAGCTTTGACAGCTATGCTACTCTACTGTATCCGAAGGTATGCCACTGGTGAAGCCCCCGGTGGCCGGGGCGTCTCCAGTTGCCGCCCGCTCCTCCGTCCGAGAGCTCCATACCTACCGATCGGGTATGTCCAGAGCGGGCCAGAGTTCAGCCATTTGCCAAAGGCCTTTGGCCGCCCGAGTCCGCACTACTCGGGAGGTTAGTTGATCGACGCCCTACAAGCTAACACGACACCGTCTTGTTGCGGCAGTTGATGGCTGCGACTGGGCTCTTTGGCGACTGGGGCTGGAAATACTCCCTCTCAACAAGAGTGATCACCCCCCCCCCCCTTTTCTTTCCCTTCGCACTGGCACAGTCTTCTGTGTGCATGGGTTTTGAGACGCTCACAGGGCGCCCGCGTCACTCATGAAGCAAGCACTCAATGAAATCACTCATTTGTATTAGCGAGTTTGTCTTGATGGCTCGGTTTTCACTCCTTATAAACCCCACATGCCAGCTAAGAGCTAGATACGTACCTCTAGTACGTTCCCCCTTGATCAAACCTCAATCACTCTGCGGTATCACCTACCTAGGTAGTTACTGTATTTCCAATACCTGGTGCTTAGAACACCCCGCTTGCCCGCCTACATTGGACTGGTATTATTTATTGTTTGTTGTTAATTTGCTGCCAATAAGCAAATGATACAGGCTACCCCTTTGTCTTGCTTTTAGGCCAGAACGGCGTTACCCTTGATCTTCAACTCAAAATGATCCGATCTTCATCTCACGGCCAGGCCTAGAATAGCTCAGGCGGCACTGCCCGTATTCAGCGACCTTCATGACGGCTCAATGCTGCAATGAGAAGGACCTACTCTGTACTGATGGATGTGTTGATGAGCTTGATGCTGCTGACTTGCCTCCCTTGTTTCTTCGTCTCCCGTCCCGTCTCATCTGACACGTCTCGCACCTTGTCCCTTGTTCCCGAGTGTCACGACGGTACGTACGTACATAAATATGACTAGACCAAACAAAACCACTTGCCCAAAGTAAGCCAAGACAAGTGAGTAGCGCATCAGCCACTCACGGCACATGGATCTTGGCTTGCGTTTCGGGGCTTTTGAGTCCTCATCAACTCTGCATCGCATGACGATGCTGTCGAGCGGCTCGCTTGCCCCTCTAGCTGCTCTCACAGGTGCGTTAGCACTAGCTGCAGACGGTTGGCCACTGCCCTGGTACCATGCATGCTACAGTAACTTTTAGCTCATCAGATATTATCGACCATAGCGATTTCGCTCAACTACGCTCTGGCCTAATCGCTGTCTTCATGCAGTAGCCCCGGCGCATCCGCGTGGTTAATGGTCATGTCCCGTCGCTTGTGTCCTGTTTCCTGTGTCCTGTGTCTTGCAGGCAGCTACCTAGGCAAAGTCTCCCGGTCCCCCTTCTTGCATCCACCTGCATCACATCGACACATAGGAGTTGAGACAAGACATACAGGTTGAGCTGTCGGTTAAGCAGGACGCCTCCATTTTAACGTCTGACCTTTTTAGCTAGAGTACGTATCCGTACACTACTGTGATAGTTTGAGAGCAGTCCGACGCTTTCTATTCACCAATTTTCACCGCCTTTCTTCCCTGGTTCTGTCTGTCCCCTCCTTTTCCTTCCTCCACTGTCGGACCCTTTCTAGCCCCAGGATCAGTCTCTCTTTTATCCCACTTAATCTCTCACGATCAGTTTGAGGGCATTATCAGCCGCTTTAAGCCATCAGTGGACAGCTAACATGTGGTCTTGGATTTGTTGTGTGCATCCTACTATGTACACTCTGTCTTATGCTGGTTTAGCGTCCTCGACTTTTTCTTGACCTTCCGGCATCCGACCCTTGCACCATGAAGTCTGACCTCTGCCTGTAAAGTGTGTCTGGATCGTCGTCAAGCAGTAGCATCATGTTGATGCTGGGACCACCACAGACAGCCAAGTACCCAGGCAGCCAGGCATTCAACCGCTCTCAGTCGGTCCCCAGCATATCAACGCCGAGCCCGTCGAACCCCTCCCGTTGGACTTTGAGTGTGGCCAGTTGGACAGCGAAACTCAGCTTCGTCCCCGTGCTCCAGTCACCAGGGTGGCATATCAACCCGTACAGCATTCCGGCTATGAAGGTGTCCCCTGCTCCTACGGCACTATATCTCGGACAGTGGTCAGTTCCTGCAGTTCTACGCGACTTGTGTTATGCGTCGTGCTGAGTTGTGATGTGTGGGACATGGAGATGGGAAGGACGTACTCAACCACGGAAATGTCTCCTCCGGATTTGCTCTGGACCGGGCAGCGGCAGCGAAGAGTCTCGCCCGTCGACCGAGGCAGTCCAGCTGCTCCATCTTCACCCCACGTACAAACTGCCAGTGACCTATGTATGCATCGTCTCGTCAGCCAACAAACCCAAGCCATCACAAGTGCAAGCAAGCATGTCTTTCTTTCCATAATACGTACGCCTTATGGTGCCCTTCGGCTTTCAGGCATTCTTCCGGGGTGCTGTGCCCACGACTCTATGCCCTTGTTAGATCACCTCAACTACGACAGCCCAACGTCTTTTGAGTCCACTCTCACCTCAGCCCAACTTCGCGAATAGAAGACAACGTCTGCCTCTGCCGCCAATTCTAATAGACCTTCTCTACCAGGCTTCTCGACTTCGACGCTGATAGTTGCCTTCGGCAGTAGGTTACGCAGCAGACGGATGCAGGTTTGTACGGTTTCTGGGATTCGGCCCTGTTGCGCCCACATTTAGTCCGGCGATTATGTGCAGAGGCTGCCGCTTGAATCATACCTCGAAGTGCCACCATGTCTCCTGATCAGTTCCGAAACTTCTCGCGATATTGCCAAACTCGTCTTCGGTCATCTCTGGAAGGTCGTTGTAATTTACCAACGTGCGGCTGCCTGATGCTTCACTGCGAATAATGTAACTGCTTGCCGCCTCGGTACTCTCATGGCGATATAGACAATGGCTAAAGTCGATATTTGACTGCGGACCAAAAGACGATACAACACGCCTCGTTGCAGATGATGAGGCGTTGGGCAGAGGTGATACTAGATGCAGCTGGAGGCCATCATGCTCTGCGAGTAGCTGCTCCAACACCTGAAGCGAATTGGGACAGTTGCCCCCGCGTCGGACATTGAGACTGGTGGCACGTAGCTTTGCATCCTCGGACGGGAAAAATGGTACACTGAAGGTAAGTTAGTAAATGGCATGCATGTGAAATTGATGGTGACATTCTTGAGGATTGTGTCCAAGTAGCAAGCACCCACCACGATGAGGTGCTTCATACTGTCTTGTCTTGTGTCAACTGTCGTACGAAGTATGTGCTGGGGGCCTTTAATTAGCCTGCGTGTTTGCTTACACGCGAGGTTGTTCTGTCGCTTGTCGATGACGATATACTCTGTACCGTCTTCGTCTTCGTCTTCGTCAAGTGTTGTAGACGATGACAGGTTAGTAGTCTGGTCCCTGATCATCCGCTGGAGGGGAACATCCGCCAACGTAATTAAGTTCCACAGGTATTTCGTCACTGTTTTTGGAGTGTCTTTTCGCCGGTTGGAGAAACTTCTATTGTGTTGTACTGCTCAGGGAGAATAGAGGCTAGAGTATGCTACTAATCTTGACTATAATTCATATTCTCATTCTTGCCATAAGTCGCCGTGTCGATTGCAGCTTTTCTTATGGACAAAGTATGTGTGTTGAGTACCTAGACAGTATGTTTGTGGTACGGTCATTTCAGCGGTTGATCAGCATGTCAACTTAAACAAAACCATACCCAGGTAAATACCGAACCTCGACACATCCATGATCACCAAGCAGATATGTGCATCATATAATACTGAAAGAGCACACAACTTTGATTACTTGATCATTGTATTAAGTGAAGGGAGAAACGATCTGCCGTGAAGGTTATATCAAGGTGTAGGGTAATTCGCTCTTGACAGATGGAATGTTTCGTGTACTTGCTCAATTTTGACATTCATAATGGTTGTTACTGCATGTAATTCTTTCAACCATGATATACAGATCCTGAGATTTGTTTAGATTATAACTTACTGCATTGGCTTGCCCAAGACATTAGATCATGTTGATCACATCAAGTGGCTTGTTGAGTAAGAATCAGTAAGCCAACAACTTCTACTGAGTCATCTCATGCCAATTGACTCGTCCAAGGTCGGCCGACTGGATCGTCGCAAGATACACACGAATGTGGATTAAGTCTATGTTTATTGCGTATTTGTTAGACATGTAGTCCATCATGTTTAGGTCCTAGTACTCTTGATAGGCATTCATCTAATACAAGAAGCCTCTCGGAGCCATTGATGCTGAGATAAAAGCTGCCAAAACACATTCAAAAACTTCTTAGTCAATACATGTTTACCATCAATTCGGTCGTTCACAGTCACGAGATCGTCAGATTAAACATCATACCATCAAACTCACCTACAAGAGGCCAAAGGCAGATTGAACCAGTGGGCCCATTTACCAAAACAGCCCCGCCATTGAGCCCTGAACAACGTCATCAGCCGGCGACAATAGCACAAGAATCAAACAGAGCCATCCATCGCACCATTTGTGTATACTACAAAGTCAAACTCCAAGATGGGCGATCATTCGGAGAAGCATATACACTTTCAGGACGGCGATTATGGCTCTGATGGGTATTCCGACGACGATGCCAAAGCAGTCGAGGTATGCTTGACCACCTACTAATACTGGCTGGCACCTTTGCGCCGATAGCACATACAAGATTCAAGAAAGAATGGCGAGACTAATACGGAAGCATCTTTACAGGTCGTCTTCGATCCAGGGAATCCCTATCGTCGCAAGAGCTCCATGGTAGCCTCAGAGATTAAAGCCCCTGTGATGCGCCACCCTAATCGTCGCGACGAGTGCCTTGTTCACCAATTCCTCGATAGCCAACGACGCGCAAAAGACGCTGCCTGCTCAGCGAGCGATCTCGACTCGGAAACATCAATGGGAAATGGCTCCCCGTACATAAGCAGTCACCCAGATCCAAGTCAAGCCAGCCTCCACAAGGCCCTCAATGGCGACAGCCTTGAAGCCGCGCGCAACGAGGGTCTTGACTCGATCGCCGACCCGAAAGCTAAGAAGAAGTGTCGCGCTGTTGTAGAGCCTGGTAGTATGGACCATTCTGGACAAGCTGATCAGCAGGCTTGGACCCAGCAGATGACCAAGAGCATGTCTGAGTTTGACCTGGGAAGTTACCACCAGGAAGATGTGCGAAGTCGTCTGCTCACAAAGCAGCAGCTCAGCGACATGGCATGGGGTGTAAGAGAGCTAAGTCGCAGACTAAGCAGCATGCGCCTCCGATTCAAGGTCAAGAGCATCTTCATCCTGACGAAGATTTACGACCAAGACTTGATTCCCAAAACACGAGAACTGGTAAAATGGCTATTGAATCATAACCACGAGGTCGCCTACACTGTTTACGTTCAAGACAAACTCAAGACCAACAAAAAGTTTGACGTCAGTGGAATTATTGACGAGGTAAGCAAGGGGTATGCCCAGAAGGACGGCGCAAACGAGCAGACGGTAAAAGAAACACTCAGCAAAAGGCTGCGATACTGGGATGAGAACATGTGTCGAACACGACCACATACCTTTGACTTTGTAATCTCACTTGGCGGTGACGGCACAGTACTATACGCCAGCTGGCTGTTCCAGCGCATCGTGCCACCTGTGCTGAGCTTTGCACTAGGAAGCCTGGGTTTCCTGACCAAGTTCGATTTTGAGGAGTACCAAGAAACACTCACAACTGCCTTCACCAAGGGCGTCACCGTGAGTTTGAGGCTACGCTTCGAGGGCACCGTCATGAGGAGCCAGCCGCGTAAGAAATCACAGCTCGACAAGGGTTCCGATGAGGACGAGGAACAGCCACGAGATTTAGTAGAGGAGCTGATCGGCGAGGAGAGAGAGGATGAGCATACACATCGACCGGATGGGACGTTTGAGATTCTGAACGAGGTCGTGGTGGATCGAGGACCAAATCCAAGTAAGAAACCTGGAGTCAACGTTGCCCCTGTGCGAGATGCCTAACCTGTATTACAGCTCTATCAACTACCGAGATCTTCGGAGACGACGAACACTTTACTTCTGTCTTGGCCGACGGCATCTGCGTTTCGACACCGACCGGTTCAACGGCTTACAATCTGGCTGCTGGGGGTTCTCTGTGCCACCCAGAGAACCCCGTGATGCTGGTGACGTCCATTTGTGCGCACACGCTATCGTTCCGACCTATCATTCTACCTGACACGATCGTTCTGCGAGTTGGTGTTCCGTATGGCGCGAGGACATCTTCGTGGGCGAGCTTCGACGGCCGAGAGCGTGTGGAGCTCAAGCCAGGAGACTACGTAACCATCAGTGCGAGTAGATTCCCATTTGCTTCAGTACAGGCTGAAGGACGGAGGAGTGAGGATTGGGTCAATAGTATCAGTGGGAAACTCGGGTGGAATACGCGACAAAAACAGAAGAGTTTTAAAGAGTGGGAGAAATGAGATGGCACTTATATACGGACATGAAGATGTAAATTAACGATGGGACGGGATATTGTTCATGTAACAGATGGAAAGGACAGGTGGCGTTTTGATAGAGATTATCAGTGCTGGCGTTTCTACTTAAATTAACAAAATAAAGAAACATTGCATTCAAGTTCTGGTCATGAAGTATTGTCAATCTCTTGTAGAGTCTCGAATTGTTGCTGAGAAGATGTACTCAGTTTAAGTGGCTGTTAATGTTACTCTACTCCACAATAGCTGGCTACCCCTAGACCTAGAGGTTGAAGATCGCATTTAATCAGCCCACCGAATTCAACTGCTGGAGTGTTTGACACCGCTTCTCTTTGACACAAGTTCAATTGCGTCTCCAACATCGTCTCAATTGAAGTCGCAGCAGCTTGATTCAAATTCCTATCAATAAATTGAATCAGAAGAACATCTGAATCTATCACAATGGCAGCAGAAACCGCATCTTCTCTGCCACCCGATCTGTTCGACCAAACCACAATCATCTCTCTCCTATCGACCCTCGCCATCGTCTTCACAGCATACGCCGCCTCACTCAAGTTTCTGCCATCTGCGTCCTCGGGAACTCTTCGTTTCCTGTTCATCTGGCATCTCGCCGACGCACTGTGTCATTTTCTCCTCGAGGGAAGCTTCTTGTACCACTGCTTCTTCTCGCACCTGCCACTCCTCAACGATGTGAAGACGGACCTTTTCCCCACGCCTGCCGGGTTTCTTGGATACAGCGACCGCGTATATGGTGCCCAGTCGGGCGGAGATAACCCGTTTGCTATGCTGTGGATGGTGTATGCCAAGGCGGATAAGAGATGGGCTGGTGTGGACCTGGGGGTTGTGAGCCTGGAGTTGTTGACGGTGTTCTTTGACGGTCCCCTGGCTGTCTACGTGTGCTATTGCCTTGCCAGGAAAGACCCCAAGGTCAGCATCTGGATGATCATCCTAGCTACTTGCGAGCTCTACGGCGGTAAGTCGCATCAACAACCATACACTTGGCGGACCGAGTTGTGCTAACGGAGGTGAACGCAGGCTTTATGACTTTCTGCCCTGAGTGGCTTGTTGGAAACCCCAACCTCGACACGAGCAACTTTATGTACCTCTGGGTTTACCTCATTTTCTTCAATACTCTTTGGGTTTGGATTCCTCTCTGGGTTATTTGGTACTCAGTCAAGGATATTTCGAATGCTTTGAGCGTTCGTCAAGGGAAGAAGAATCTGTAAATATGGAAACATGAGCTGGTCGAAGTTCGAATACACGGCCGCACTATAAAGAAACAACCAGCCAGTATCAGATGTCAAGATGATCAAAGCGGATAAGGGCACTGAGACAACATCGTGGTGCTCATACGCCATATATATACACACGCAGTAACAATATATTCCCTGTGATATTTGTTCTATTGGAAAATATCAAGTTGGCTACCTATGTTTCTCTGACATGTTATGCAATACGTGTCACGTGATCAGACATCTGTCCAGACAGTGTAAGTCAACAACAATAGGCATATTTCAATACATTCACATCGCAATTGGAGTGAATCTGGTTTAGTGTTTCATAGATGGATTGAAGAGCTATTAAATTGGGGTATCTGATTGCTCAATGTTGATGGCACTGCAACTCTCGTAAATGAGAGCCAGCCCATTTCCTCCTTCAAAATCGTTCCATCATGTCATTCCTCATTTAATACTTTAGAGTATTTATGGGTTCTGCTTGTAGGCCTCGCCCTTGGCGCCGTGGGCAGACTCGTCAGCCTATAGAAGTGTTAGTGACTTGCGCTTCTCTTGATTAATCCCCTCAACCCTCTCCTGAGCACCCGTCTAAGACTGAACAGAGCTCATTTCAGGTTGATTTGGGTTGTCTTTAGCGTACCTTGTCAGAAAGGGCGTCCTTGGCGGCGGAGGCGCGAGTGCCAATGCCGGCGTTGGAGTCCTTGGCGACCTCCTTGTTGGCCTCCTTGCTGGTGCCGGAGATACCCTCCTGGACCTTCTCTGTTGCGGTTGTCAGTATGTGTTGTGTATGCTGAAGGTCGGGTTCTTCTTACCGGTAGCCTGGTTGACGGTGTTCTTGATGGTATCCATGATTAAAGATGAAAGGTGTTTGTGTGTTGTAGATGATTGAGTTGTAGAAGTAGTGTGTGATGATGAGGGAAGAGAAAGGTTGGAGTTGGAGAGAGGGAAGGAGGGTTTATATAGAACATTCAGTGGCTTTCATTGACGGTCGAGGCAAACAAGAAAGCTGCTTGTCGTCAAGACTGTCCATCCAGGTTTGGTGGATTGCCGCACCATATCCGTACGTGTCGTGTCAGAGCCTCTGACCAGTACAGAAAGGTTATCATGTGAAGAAGCGATATGTCGTCATAGACTACCTAATCTGCTGCAGACTTACACACAATGCTTTACTACTCCAGAGTAGGATGATACGGGGGATGGCACCCCAGCATACTCGGGCTCACTTGAGCCAGTTGGAAGCGAGACAGCAATGATGGTTGCTCGAGAGACATGCCTGACGTCAATTTGTTACTTGGACGTCATCTCGATGAGAGTCTGGCTGGCCCAGGCTTGCTTGTTTTCTTTGGTGGGGGTAAGATGGAAACGGAGTGCTACAGACAGCGCTGTGCTGTAGTACCAAGTTTCAACGCGCCTTGCGCGTCGCGGGGTACCTGATTTGGAAGCTCAGTGACCCCGCTACGCTGAAGGCAAACATACGTAAGATCTATGTATTCCCGATTAAGGACACATGATCGTCCTTGTGGTCCCTTGCAGGCTTGGTCTGCGGTACTCTGTTTGCTTGGTTTTGTAGCATATATTGACGTGAACATGACATGGACTGCAAGTTTGATTGGGGAATTGTCATGGGTCAGCCTCAGGCAGATCCGTCAAGTTCCCGCGAAGTATAAAGAAGCGCCACAGATAGCGGGGTAAATTAGTGGGCGGGCTACCTGTTACATAGTGTTAGTGGACTTGTGGCGGTGACGTGTCCAGCACCTCTGTAGGCAGGACTCAAGGTACTAATCATCCATGACCTCAGTCTTTGGTCATTGCTTCTGTCATTTTATTTCTCCTGCTATTGACCGAGACCGTCGCGGGTGAAATCTGCATTGTACCGTCTTTATTCCCAACATTTTTACCTGAAAGGAAAGGAAATGCAAGCATTGATTGGTTTCCCCCACTGTTTGAGATGCTTGCCATCGAGATCTCTCCCCTCGTGGTCCGTACTCACGGAGCAACACTTCCGCTATTTCCCTTAACACAGGCTGCCAGGCTCCTTTATTTGCGATTCTTGTTTTCTGGTGCCACCACCGCCTCTCTTTGTGGATGCTAATGCTGCAGCAGAGTGGCTTGCTTGGTAGGTACCGCATAGTAGCTTGTCAGCTTCCTAGCTTGCACAGCCCAATAGCTTCAAGAGCTTGTTCAAGGGAGCCAGGGTGCTTTCCCAGATGGACCCGCTTAAGCTCTCATTATGACGTCCCAGCTTATCTTTATATCTTGTTGGTTTTCAAGGTAAAGACAGACAGTATCATGGCAGAACATGACAAAACATGGCATCGTGGCAAGAAAAGCCATTCGCTCACATGCCGAAAATCACTTTTCCATGATTATCAATTCCACACTATGCCAAGTTACGCTGTCAATCTGTCTCATTTTACTACTATGTGAGGTTACTTGCAGATCAGATCGGTCTAGATTGCGCAATACGCTCTCGACTACGTGCATCCCTACCTACTACCTACCTACCTACCTGCTAAACCGAGGCTACTTGCTTTGAGTACTATGTACCTACAGAGTACAGCACATTGCAGTCGTTTTTTTTATCCCCGTCTGAGCACGTCCGTAGCTCCCGCTTGGCTGTGCCATTGAAATCTCTAAGCTCGACAAGCTAAGTCTTGTTCGTGATTATCTCGATCGATTGCACTCAACAAGCTTTCGGGTACCTTTGTATCCATGTGCCAATATGTATGTACACGTATTCGAATGTTATGTTGGGCCATCGACAATCGGAACAAGGCAAATATCATCTTCGGAGCACATGCAAATCGCGTGACCACTGTAGTACCTCGCATCTAAGGCATCATGATATTGACTTGAGCATAGCTTGCGATGAGTTTGGATACGCGCAGGAGTAAGGCATCTTCTTAGCGAATCAACAGCTGCCAGTTCAGAAACCAGGAACCTTTGCTTTCTTAAGATGAGACGCTAACGAATACAACATGATGAGACAGAGATCAAGTCCTGGTTTCTTCCACTTCAATCTGATTCGGTGTTTTAGCCACTTGCGCATAATATTCTCGAAACCAGCTAAGCCGGCATTATCGGGGTCAGATCAGGTTCTGCGAATACTGACTTCAATCAGCCTGTGAGGATACTCGAGATATCGATATTCGAGTAAACTGAGGTGTGAACACAGATGGACCGCCAGAAAGTGATAATGTCCATAACAGCGCATCTTGTATGGACCAACAACGTGTATGTCAGTCCGCTGTGTTAGTTGAACATCCACATACCATCACGACAAAGAACGAGGTCGGTTTCTGACCATCTCCGTACGACCATCCTCCCTTTCGTGGAAAATTTGCTTGAAACAGATTATGGGGACTTATGTAAGCGAAGTTTCCAAACAAACAGCCATGGCCTGATAGGAAGTTGAATCGTCCGTTGTGAAACGTGAAACATGCATCATCAAAGCGTAGGCTTTCGATCTGAGAGTTCGCATGTATCATATACGAGTGTCCATAGAATTAAATTATGTCGGCTCCGTAGTCTCAATGAGCAGTAGCACTTTACTTCAGAGTGTAACATCGTAACCGGTTCTCAACATCATCACCAAGTGTCACCTATATCCTGTAATCTTCTATAGGACTGGGCAACGACCTGAAATCTGTCGCGCCCTGATTTAATACACTAATTATATCCTCCCAGGAATCAAACTTCAACGGACACAAAAAGGGCGGGTCAGAAAGTGTAGGATCTATCACGAGACTCGGCTGGTGCCTTTTTGCGCAACCGAGAGTTCGATCACGCCCAACTTGAGTATCACAAATAGTGCTCCCAAAACCGCCAGTGTGTATTATAGGCAGAGGAAAAAAAGGGGGGACCGTTGATTAGATAGTGGGCTATCCGCTATTGTAAAAGTATAGCCCCATACTTCTCAGTGTGCTATGTAGATGTGTGAGAGATATGACATTGTCGAGCATTGAAGCATACCTAAGTTCGCCAAACTCAGCGCGAAGAAACTTGACTCTACCAATGATCACAAGAGCTGAGATGTTTTATTCACTTGATGGTAGACGAGGTCAGCTCTTAGGCTACTTGCCGTCAACATCGTGAGCTAAGGTCTGATGTTTTCTGCTGTGTCCCCTCTGTCGGTTATCGTGGCGACAGGCCAAGCGGAGGAAATTAGTCTCATGGGAGCAAGGAATCTTTTAGATAGACGCGAGGATAGCATTTGGTGTTTGTATGCAGATGTTTGTTCCTTGTTGATTAAAAAGAGATCGTGACTGCAGGAAGCAGAACTTTAGCAAAATGACAAGGAGAAAAAAGAGAGAAGGATGTTCGGACTTGACTGCGAAGACAGGCAGTCTCCCCGTAAGTTTGGACAAAGAAGGCGCTCCTAATTCATACTTGCTCTTATTAGAGATTTAAGAAGAGAGGAAGGAGAGAAGGCTTTGCAGGACAGGGTGTCACACACGGCAAGTGCCAACGATGGCAACTGTTATCGCGACTAGTAAATGCTTCAACCTGATGGCGACACCGGTTGGTAACTTGGGACCCCGATATAAGGTCACAGTTGGAGGTAAAAAGAGGGCAGGAACCATGGCTACTACAGGTAGAGAATGGAATCAGGTTACAACAAGCGATTGCACAATAAAAAATGGTTGAGTTTTGGCGACATCGCAGGCCAGGACAATCGATTGTTCTTTTCAAGAACCATCAATCGTTCCAACCTGTAGCTATCAGTTTTTACCTCGATTTGGGAATAATCGCGAATTTCTCTGTCGAGGACCAATGCATGTGTTTCTTCTGTGATCTAAGCCATTACATTATCAAATTCGCCTCTATCAAATGCTGCCAGTTACCACATAATACATGATTGGATCATATAGCCAAGTACTTGTCTCACCGAAATATTCTTTACTTCTTCTATAGTACCTCCCAATATACGAGGAAAGGGGTATCTCGTATTCCCCGTTACTGATCTATCAAATTTACAAGAGCATCTAGCCAGGCAGTGCCACAGAGAGGCTCGACAAGATGACAAGTCAAATACAACAACTTCGAAATTGCTGACACCCAGCTACCCGACTGGCTACCTGATGCATAATGCATAGGGGTCTAGTGCGAAGGACCATCAAGAGTGTCAACTGCCAGGGATTCAATACCTCCGGGACGTTTGTTTTGATACTGTGCTTACCAAAGCTCGATACTTTTGCGTGTACGCATGCTGGAGTTTTTGAGTAAAAGAGGCGATGGGTATGTGAGTAGGTTGATATGTTTCAGTCTTGAATCCCTGTTTTTCTATCATTTATCTTAGGGAAGGGATCATCGTGCCATGGGGGTGACTTCAACTACAAGCGCAACATCCGCCTGCCTCCTCTTCCTGTTGAAGACGGAGAGCTGAATGATGGTTGCGCACTCACGATAGTGCCCATAATTACTGTCGATATGTGACGACATCTAGCCATGGAAGGGTCTCCAGGTCTGTGCCTCGCCTGGGCACTGCTTTTGCTTCAGTCTGTGTGTCATGAACACCAAGGTACCTATGAGCATGAAACAATCCCGTCAACTAGCCGACCACTACCGTTACTATGGCACATGCGGAATGCCAAGCGACATTCTGTATGAACGGCACTTAACCTGATGCTGGGAGAGGCCAGGTATTGATCAGTATCGAGCATCGATCTACAGCTTATAGGGTAACAATCACACCGGAGCTATCCCAGTCCGACGCAATCACATATATGAAGTGACGACTTGGAGATGCACATGGTACCAGTGGGAATCAAATAAACTTCAAGATAAACTTGTACAAATCAGTGCGCCGTACTCGTTTTTCTTCTGTTGTCAGATTACCCCATAATCTAAGGGTATCACCGGATCCTTTGAATATGGGTCGGAACTTTTGTAACAGCACTATCTCGGTATATTGCAATGATCACCATCTGGTGAGTGGCCCACGGACGCTTCCTGGCTTGGGCCTCTAGTCTAAAGCCGTTTTTCGTGGGTCTGTAAAGCCAATTCATTTTTACCTATTCCGTATGTAGGTAAGAACTGCAACTACCGGCATGAACTCGTGGAGTAGTAGGTCAAATGTTTGTTGCAAGTTTACCAAGTGATATGTAGTCAAAAGGTAGAGACTGCACTGTGAGACTCACTATTTAATACTTGCTCAACATATGCCTGCGTGTTATTTGTTAAGACTTGTCACGGCCCAAGCTGATGGAAGCAGTTAAGCGATAGAATACATAACGAAGTTGTTGGAACACTACATTTAACTATGCCAAGACAATCTTTCATCTCAAACCCATGCCTCGTAAGCACTAATACACTTGTTATAAGCAGCCATCACGGATACACTACACCGAGATTGAGAGGACATACGTATGCATCCAGGACATGAGATTGCACTGCACCTATATGCTCCGAGTTATAGGTGTGAATACTACGGGCCATTAAGGTTTTCTAATTTAATACCCGAGAGCCACTGTGTTTGACTTATAGCGTCCCCGGTCTTATCTAGGACGAAACTGATGCATCGACTTTGGGAGAGTGGGTTTGAGGAGGAAACAGCTTCAGGTAGGATTAACATATATTGACCACTCTCTAGTGTCCGCGGTGAAGTAAGAAGAAAGGGTCCTTGCATCTATCACATTCAGAAGTGGTCCAAGCACCTGAGCTATCCATGGTCTTGACTCAGGATGGCAAAGATAGGCTAGGAGTACTTTTGCTTATCCTCTGTGCAAGCAACAGTTGAGCTTTACTTGACAGTCTTGACTACTAGTCATTGCTGTGTCAATGCAGAGTGGCCAATGCTGAACCTTGTCAACCTTGTTGAGCACTTGCTCGGTCAAACGAAAAAGAAGCGTAGATAGACATGACTGCGTTAATTACACAGAGTCAGGGTTGTCTGCACGATGCTGGGTTGTGAATAGTCAAAATTATGGACCAAACTTTCGAATCCTCGTGGCATTTGCATCAAGATTCCTCTGGGATTCCAGTACTCGTTTTAGAGCCAGTAAAACATCCATCCACCTGGGATCGTCTTCTTCCCCAGAACGAGATCGTTTCGGTAGACGCAGCGGTGTTCTTACAAAGAGAAGCCGATAATGATACTAGTGAATCTAGGACTACTTCATTAAAGTGACTAACAGAATGCCAAGAGTCCGGTATTTCGACCTTGAACCCGGCATCTTTGTCCTCGCTTAGAGGAATGCGAGTTTCATTATTCATAGTGCCCCGAATATGGGTAGGAAGAAGGGTTGAAACAACGAGATGGAGAACGAACCGCCGGGGACGAGGCAAAGAACGAACTAGTTCCATAATCTAGAAGCACTAGAGTTGCGTCCCTGGGGCTCTCTAGGCTCTCCAGGCTCTCCAGGCCCTCTCAAATGGCTTTCTGCCGTTGGTTAGTATCCGTGCCTGGTTATCTACTACATTGATTAGCTTCTCTTTTGCTGCTGACAGATCTGTGACCAGGTGCAGGCTGTGATCCTTGCGAAACGTCAATGTATCCATACCTCGTGGCCGGACGTTCTCCCCGCCTTCGGCAGCAAGAGGATCCGTGTGACTTGCCATTGGAATCTCAAACTCCCTGGTCCCGAATAGGAAATGGCAGCTATCTGGGATTCTAATTCTGCATACCTAAAGGCCTCAAGATCCTTGTCTCGCCATGTTTGAAGTCTGCGGCGAGGTTGCACCAATTGGTCGGCCGCTAGAACTCACTGGGACTAGACCCTTGAGACCCGCTGTTTGCTTGACCAGCACTCCTGCCTCTTACAACACGACGAAACTTGACTCTGTAACAACAATGCTTCAGCCTCACCAAGCCGGCGTTTTTTTCTTCTTCCTCTCTGACGGCGACGTTTTTTCCTGCTTTACCAGTCTCTTTGTAGAAGTTCAACCGTGAGGCAGCAACTATGACCAATTCAAGATTCAGTTGTGGCTGCACTTGCAACAATCAAAAGTGCCCGAGCGAGTAAACACAGCACCTGATGATGACCTCAAACTCCCAAACCCCAAGACCCTCTCTCCTCTTGGCAGGTCCCACCCTCTGTTGCAGAAAGTTCGTCAGTGTTATCGAGAATCACCGTCCCGGAAACCCAATCTACACGAGTGAAACAATACCCTTCTCGCCCTAATGCGGGACATGGCAGGCATGGCTCTCAACCTACCCAAACGCTGGGCTTGGCCTCCATGCATCGACCACCATCTGTCAGGGGCGAAAAGCCTCGATGCTACCAATCTCCGTCACGAAGCAGCTTCATCCTTGCTCTTTGGGCCTTTCTGAGTCGTGCAAGGGTCCTCAAGCTTAGCTTAATGTGCATCCAGGACAATCTAGCTCCCCAGTCTCGATGTGATTTGCCCTTTGTTCGACATGGCAAGTCCTATATTGCCTCCATCGTCTGCTCTCTCCCACCTAGTCGGTGGTGTTTTGTCTGATCTCCGTTTCTTTTCTTGTTTTTGGATTTGACATTCGTTTGCCACAGGCCAGGTGCCATCTCATACATCTCTACTTTCCTTCTGTACTTTCCGCGTATTTGCTTCATCATCTTATCTGCTCTGCTTCAATTGACCTGGTACTTGATTTCGAGGGTTACACTGTTCTGACTGCTATCACATCTTATCTGGCTGCTTCTTATCTCTTTTCATTTCTCTCTTTTCCTTTCGACACTAGGGTCCCCTTTCGATCGATACTCTTAAAACGACAACGACATCGACATGGGAAACTAAAAGTCAACTCAAAAAACAACGCGGTGCCGGCACTGTGAAGGCTTCAAGCCTACTTCTTAATCTCGAAAAGACTTCCCGAATTGGACACGACAAAGATTAAAGATGGACAACGGCGACACAAAAATGGACACGACGGGCTTTCAGTTCCAGGCAAACTCAACATCAAAATGGGATAACGAACTCAAGTTTGCTGCGGCTGGCTCGGTCCGCACCTCAATCATCGTTCTGGCTGTCTTCAACTTGGTGGTGGCATTTGCAGTTACTCTCGTCATACTCTTGAGATCATGGAGGACACTAAAGCATACCGAATCGTGGAACTTCAAGTAGGTCCCCCCTTTACTCCTCCGCAGATACATCTTCTCACAATTCATCTTACAGATCTTCTTGGTTCAGACTCGTCAAGGGACGAGACATCTACCCCTTCGTCCTATCTATTGGCATCGTGACTCAGGGAATCGTGTATGCTACTGCTCAAGCCAAGGGACTCGAATCACTCATGATCCTCGAGTGTGCCATGATCTCACAAATGATGCTTCCAGGCAAGTTAACTCGCTCTGGGTCATATATTCGACACCACTAACACTTCGGTAGCTTTCTTTGTTGCCCCCTTCATCCAGCTGATATTTGGGCTAGAACTGACCATCCGCATCACAAAGCCAAACATCTTCCCTTTCCGTGGACGATTCAATACCGTGGCCTGTCTCGCGTTTATCGTTACCCTTTTGATCGTAGTGTTCTCAATCACGTTTGCAATCCGCCCATCAGAATTTTGCTTTGCAAGCCTGGTCTCTTTCCTTCATCGTTATGACACCGGAATCTTCGGATCTTTGCTCACTATTATCATCCTTGTCATCGTCGAGTGCGGTATAATCTGCTTCAAGCTTCATACCGGAGCGAGAATGGATATAACTGAAAGGGATGAGGCATCACGTATGGTTTATTACATGATCATTGCTGTGATTTCATACGTAAGTGCACCCGAATATCCAATGAATGACAGAAACTGACCGCAGGCAGACTCTGCAAATAACTTTCTATTACAATACAGCATTTCATGATCCGGGCGCAGCTGGAGATGCCTCGATGCAACTGTCAATCATCGGAACAGTGGTGATGAACATGTCGGGATTCCTGCTTGGCTGCTTGTACCTCTTCCTCCGATCGAGCAAATCTCCGACTGGATGCTCGGATGACGACCTGGAGGCGCCTCCAAACTTCAAGAAATGGGCAGATGACCAGGATCAAGAACCCGCAACCCCCCTCTCAGCGATGCCCGGAATGAGCCCTAAGTCCAGCAGCAGGGAAAACCTGATGGCGGACGACAGGGTGGAGGACAAGGTATTTGGAGCACGCAAGGACTTCCTCAAAGGTGGCTTGAAACCCTTACGCTTGGGAAGCATGCGCAACTCGGGCGATCTGCCAACGGCGCCAAAACCTGTACGAACATCGTCAAAGGAATCTATTAAGAACTTCAAGCGAAGCATGTACAGCATCTTCCCCAAACCCGAGGCCCCCAAATCACCCATCCTATTACCAACAACATACTACAAAGCTCCAGCAGCCAAAGCGGCGCCTGAACCCCCATCTCTGGCCGACCTTCTCGCACCACCAGCCCTCCGCCTACCTGACAGAAGACTCCGATCCAGTGGCGCTTCAGCTCTTTCCACTGCAACGGTGCAGATTGGCTTGCGACTCTCCAATATTGGTGGTGACATGAGCCCTACTAAGCCCGAGCCTAAACAAGACCCAAGCCGCGTGGAAGAACTCGATTGCCCCAACAGCACAGTGAGGTTCTTCCCAAGGAAAACAAGTCCCCTTGCCATCGCCATTGTCGACGTTCCTGGCGAAGGCACAAGATACCAGATCCAAGACAACTTTGAAAACGACCTCTCTGAGAAAGAACTTCCGCCTGTACCCCTGAGTGCGGGTATGGCTACACCTCCGGAGACCACTCTCAGCTCGGCTGTATACAGCCCACAGGAGCCAACACCTGGCCCATCCTCACACAAACCCAACAAGCCATCAGTCAGCTCCAGAGCTCATAGCCGACAAGGCTCGACTATGGGAGATATAAGCAGATTACATAGCCGCCATGGCTCAAGAGCTGAAGTAGATACAGGGAGAGGACCATGGATTTAAAAAGGTTTCAGGAAAAAAATGGTTAGGGCCCTCAGCGGGCGAGGATGATGATCTCTCACGAATGGTTTGATACTTGTAACGATTCCCTTTGTTTTCCAATGACTTGGACTTTTTCTTTGATGCCAGCGTCGAGATTTATTTTATAGATAATTTAGAAGATTGGGCGGAGATTACCAACAGCTTCATTGATTGTGATGTAAATTGTACACCGGAAACACGACACTGAATCATGGTTTCATGATATCTCGCGCAAATATATAAAATTGTTTCTCTATTTGTTCTTTGTAGTTCGAGAAGCGACTCTTCGCTCCTCCCACTTCTCCCAGCCCGCCTGACACATGTCCTCTTCCACCACCAAATCACGAATCCTGAAGGCTCTCACCAAAGGCGTCTCCAATGCCCATCCCAACCAGCCCGTCTGCCGCACAATAGCGACGATGATAAACCATCCAATCGCACTCACAGCGCCGGCGGCGCAGCCTATAACGACCTGCTTAGGGGTATGATAGTTGAGATACACCCTGCTCCATGCCGTCGCTGCCGCAATCGCCATGCCAGCCATACTCACTGCCATCCTTTCGATGATACTCCATGGTCGGTGCACGCCGCTGTCCGCGCGGCTCTTGAGCACGCTAGGGGGCTTGTGACGAACAAGCAGAAACAGCGCAAGAGAGACGCTCCAGAAAGCGACAAACTGGGCGTGAGAGCTGGGCATGCCATAGCCTTTTCCGTGTATACGGCGTGGTCGTTCTTCCTTGATAAGACGTTTTAGTGCAAAGTTGAGGACTTCGCAGGCGAGTTGACCAAGGAACATGAGACCGACTTCGACCTCGCGGGTGAAGAGTACGAGTGTAGCGTAGACAACGCATAGCGCTTGGGGGAGGAGAGCGAGGTAGGCGCATACGAGCGAGAGGTGATCTTCGGGGTCCTGCAGCATGCGTGTTAGATATATTCCTTACTGGTGTATATTGAGGTTCTTACATAGTAGACATGCGTGACCGAGAGGGAAGCGAGGGGGGTAGAATCGTCGGCCATGATGGGTTGGTTGTATGTCTGCGTGTGCGTATGTGTGTTTGGGAGGTTTCAAGGGATTGAAAAAGACTGCATTATCCAGTAGATTTTTAACCCTGTGCCCTTGCTTGATCCAGTTGTCGTAATTGACCAAAAGAAAGGGGGGAATGGTTCACGGTAACAAGCTCATGGAATAAAAAAGGATCAAAGCCAAGCAAGCAAGTTTAAGCTCGTTTCTTGGTGTTGATGACGATACAGCCAGTAACTGTGGCCGTGTATGTGGCTAATGCCGAGAAAGATCCATAGAGTGGCGTCTCGGACTTCCGTGCCTCTTATTTGTCCAAATAGCAAGCAGAAAGTCAGTCACCGAAATCAACGACGCCGAAAAGAGTCATCATTGTCAACTTTTGGCTTCTCTTTTTTCCTTCGGTGTGAATAAGAGAAAGAAAGAGAAAGGAAAAAATACCGCCTCTTTACTCTCTTACTAAGTAGTAGACGATAAACTTGCTCGCCGTTACGGAATAACCTTCCCTGCTACCTTGTCTTGTCTTCAAAAGCCCTCGTCTCGCCCCTCTTTACATAAAGCACCTCCACCAAAAGAAGCACCCTCATGTTCGAGTCTTGTTAAAGGAAGCAAAGGAGAGAATTACGACTACGATCATGGAGACATAGCAGAGGCTCGTTACTAAGGGCTGGATTTCTTTATTTGAGGGCTCTTGATATTTAACTTATTAACTGAACTCACTTACTCAGCTTTGCCACTCCCGGAAAGGCCTTTTTCTAAGCTCACTCAGTCACTATCTTATTCTTTACGCCACCAGATGATGAGCACTCATATCCTTAACAACACGACAAGCCATAGAAGATATGGACGAAAGCGATGATCCTCGTTTCATGGAGCTTGGCTCCCTTGAGGCTATATATCCCGAGATTCGGCGTCTTGACGCACAAGACCCTTTCGCCTTTGAGATAGATCTCCCTGTTGAGCCCGCCGCTCCGGTTACAGTCGCTTTCCCAGCAGCATCTGTGCCCGCTCATACTGGACTCGCAACCCCTACTCAAGCTGTCGAGAATGCTCAGCCTGAAGTTGACTCACTCGAGGTCTCATACCTCCCGTCCCTGCGGTTGAGAGTCCGTTTGCCAGAGGGTTACCCTGTAGATGTAGCACCAGAGGTTCATGTATCGACAACGCCGCAGTGGCTGACCGAGGAAACAATTAAGAGACTCCAAGATGATGGTCCACGTTTATGGGATGAGATCGGTCGTGACATGGTTGCGTACACTTACATCGATCACATCCAACGTGCCGCCGAGGACGTCTTTGGAACTATCAGCCCCGAAGGAACCCTTCACGTCGATCCCGAACATAAACTCGCTGTATTAGATCACGACATAAAAGCCAAAAAGGCGGCATTTGAAAAGGAGACATTTGAGTGTGGTGTCTGTCTCGGTACGTACTATCCACAGCCCGTTCCTAAGCCCCCTCTAACAATATATAGATCCCAAAAAGGGCACCAAATGTCACAAGATGCTGGATTGTGGCCATATATTCTGCATACAGTGTCTAAGGGACTTCTACAACGATGCAATCAACGAAGGAAACCTGTCTACTGTCCGATGTCTAAGTCCCAATTGCGCCAAGGAACGGGCAACAGCTAAACAAGCAAAGAAGAGCAAAGTTGCCGTCAGCCCCAGCGAGCTTCTTCAGATTGGTCTCTCCGAGGAGATGGTTAAGCGCTACGTTACGCTCAAGTACAAGACAGAGCTTGAGTCTGACAAAAACACAATATATTGCCCGCGGCAGTGGTGTAACGGAGCAGCCCGGTCAAAACGCCACAAGAAGCCGGAGGGCTTAGACTTTGCCGAGACTTCCGATGCGGAATCGGGCAAAGAGGAGGAGGAAAAAGTAGAAGGCGATCCTAATACCAGGACCAAAAAGAAGAAAAGCAACAAGGACCGATTCAACAAGGCGGATCTCCTAGCTATCTGCGAAGACTGTGGCTTCGCCTTCTGCGGCCAGTGTTACCAGTCGTGGCACGGAGAGTTTGTTCGCTGCGCACCACGGCGTGACAAGGAGGAAGTCAGCGAGGAGGAGAAAGCCTCACTCGAGTATCTTCAGCTTCACACGAGTCCATGCCCAACATGCAATGCCCCTGCACAAAAAACACACGGCTGCAACCACATGATTTGCTCGCGATGCGATACTCACTTCTGTTACCTGTGCTCTTCATGGCTCGACCCTGTAAATCCTTACCAGCACTACAATCAGCTTGCCGGCGGGAAAGTTACTTCCTGCTACATGCGGCTATGGGAGCTTGAAGGTGGCGATGGCGACGATGTCGGCTTGGGGTTCATCGGCGGCCGTGGCCCGGGAGCGGATCCTCAACCAGCACTAAATGAGATTGAGCTCCTGCCAGAAGTTATCGAGTCCGACGACAGTGACGGCGAGGAAGAGGTTGACGCTCGTGATAATAACAGACAACTCGGCGGTCAAGGTCAAGGTCAAGGCATAGAGATTGCCCGCGAGGGGCCTCTTGTGATTCGACTTGTCGATAACCAAGCTCGAGACGCCCGTAGAGCCATTCCCCCAGCTGCTCCCGACGCACCACAACATCCAGCCGGCCGAGGGCATCATGGTCCACCTCGAGGCGTAGCGGGTCGAGGCCGTGGTGCAGGAGGGGCTGGGAGAGGAGGCGGAGGAGCGGCAGTTGGAAGGGGAGGCGGAGGACATCGTGGCGGAGGCGCTGCCAATCGTCAGCGAGCAAACCAACGACAACATCAACTTCAACAGCAGCAGCAGGCAGTTGGCCAGAATGACAACAATCAAGCTGGTCTTGATCCAGCACAAGAGGCATGGGTTCGCCGGTTCGTACAGATGGCCCTCAATGACGAGGAGGATCTGGTAGAAGGTGACTCAGATGACGAGGATGGTAACTGGATTATTCGATGACAACGGCATTCGGATGGCCTCACGATCACAAGACGGCAGTGTGCGGCTCCGCTGTAGATACTTAAGACTGTTTCCTAATAGATAGATAGCCCTTTCATGTGTAGCGAATACATGCATGATCTGCCATGCACACCAAGATCCCTCCGGATGATGTCAACCAACTTCTGCGATGGCAACCTGTATTCCTGTATGGGCTGTCTTGTCACGAGAGCCAAGTTCTCCTAAATCGGCACATTAGTATTGAACCTGTGCCCTCTGTCAACGGTTCTGTCAGTGCCCAGCGTAAAGGAATCTTCGGCATCAGAGCTAGACCCCGCTGCGGTAATTGACACCCGTAGAATCGTTTAACGGGCGAGTGAGGTTACATGCTCCCCAATCTGTCCAGACTTGGCCATCAGTTGCAATACTTGGACGGACATGACCGTGTATCTAGCATGCTTGCCTAATTAGATGAGTCCATCCAGACTTGTGGAAAATGCTCCGTTTATCAAAAGAGAACCATGAACCGTCTTTATCAATTACCGATTGTAGGCGTGGGTTCCTCCACCTCTACGGAGATCGAGAAGTACATACATACAGTATGTGTCGAGTAGACCGCCAGTCGGGATTATCACTCGGCAGAAGACCCTGATCCCAGCCAGCCTGGAAGTGGCATCCCCGTCCTGACTTGTTTTGCTCCAAGTCCTTTGTTGATCCATACACACTCCGTTGGACGGCACATGCTGACCAATGTATTACTTTACTCATACCGTATGCTCTTTCTGTGTACGGATATGCTGGCTGGCCGATCGACACTATAACCCTTGAAGATACGGGCCCTCGTGCAGGTAGCCTGGCCTCAAGGCCTACCATACGCATACTATATACGTATGTAGATAGACCGTGCTGGTTCGGTCTTTTCAAGATACGATAAGATAGTCAAGGTCAACGTGGCTTACTCGGACTGAGATTGCTAGCAAGAAGGATGAAGAGGAAGAAGAAAGGTGAAGTAGAGCTGCACGCCTGGACCCCAGAGGTCAGAGCTCAAAACTTAACCATGCCTGGAAAGTAGACATTGGATCGGAATAAAGGCACCATGGCTATACGATGACTTATTGGCTTGATGCTTGATGCTTGATGCCACACTGAACCACACCATCTCACGCGTGCACTGCTCCGAACGACATAAGGTCCTGCACCTAACGCGAGCGCAAGGCACAAGTGTGCTCTGGTGGTGGTTGTTCACGTGGTAGTGCACCAGCCCCCATCGTAGTTGACAGACAAGATGGATGCAGGGATATAATTACGAGTATCAGACGTAAGTCGGTGGTTGATGCTTGGAGGAAAGTCATCGGATACCTTGCTAACAACGTCCTTCGAGTTGAGACTTCGGGTCCGTATGAAGTTAGAAATGCCGCTGATGATGAGTTGAGCTCATTGTATCGAAACTTTATGGCCCAGCAGCAGGGATCCAAGTACTGCAGCTTCCAGTGCAGGTGGTGCTCTGCCCATAGCCCTCTCGTCGCCTCGCATTGCATGAGCACGCGCACGCTCCCGAGTATGCATACACACGGGCACTATAACATCTAGCCAGCACTGAGAGCCTTCACCATTGGTGACTGGCCTGGGCCGACAGTTGCAGAACGTGGGCGCTACTATTAAGGTTGCTCCGGACGGGTATTTTGGTTCCGGCCAAGTAAACCGTCTCAAGAAGGACAGATAATGTTTCATGTCTCCTCGTTTTGCTTAGGAAATAACTACTAAGCAATCAATAGAAAACGCAATATCCAGCAATCTCGCTCCTGGGTTCTGGTTCTGGGGAAGAGCTGATCCTCATCTAGTCCCTGGGAAGCATTGTCCCTGGACGTGGTGGAGCCTAAATGTGAAAGGAAAGTTGCATCAACTAGTATGTACCCAGGGCTGCCAGGACAGGTTGGCTTGGTACATAGCTCATAGTTTTCCATACCCTTGTTCTTGTTGTTTGTACTGTAGGGTCGAACCCTTTCAAGACGTGTGCGGCATGCACGGATGCCACTCTGTGGCCTTGTCGCAACGCAATTAAACGCCTTGTGTGGGCGCTCTCACCCACGCCCTTAGTTTCTCGCCCAGCTAGATGACTGACTATTACTGCAGTGGACCGGCGCATGCTCGACTGAAAACAGTTCATGGCCTTGGACTGGCTGCCGGGGAATTTCTTATGCTTACTGAACACGTCGCGTTGATCATCCACGGCACACTGCTTCAATGCTACCGGATCTTGCAAGTAAGGAGCCGCAAGTGCACCATGAAACAGATGTGCCTTGACCTAAGAACGGTAGGGCTGAGTTCACGATACCACGTTAACGTGCCGAGTAGGTAGGTAGTAGAGTGACGGGATGCAGGTACGCCCTGTATACGAACCAAGGAATGTCCCCTCTAAAGTGTTTTCGTATTTAGACGTATTACGCTCGAAACACAAATAGTTTTGTGGCACAAAGATGGAAAGTCTGTGGGCCAGGTGTAGTGGCGGGGGTTCCTTTCTTTCAAAATCCGTTGTACATAGTAAAGGGAAATGATGATAAACTAGCGTGCGTTTGTATCAGTAGAAGCAACGTTTTGATCCAAGCGTCTGGTCTTAGTGGCCTGATGTTGATAAGGCCTGGACGTACCCGCCCCACGGAACGTCCGCATAGATAATTGAACAGCTCGTAAGTATTACTTGAGAAGTCCGACATTCAGGAAGTAGGGAAGTATGGTACTGTAGGCAGTTAGAGTCGCGGACTTGACTGTTCAAGGGTCTGGGAGTCTAGTCTTGTTGGGTCGACAGAGGTGACGATCGGTAACTGGGGTGACTGCTAACCTTACCTATCCTATGCACATAATGTTTCGTTTCATTGCCTGATTGTTTCTTGTTCCTTCAGATATTCGGATCCTGGTTTGTTGTAAGAAAAACCAGCTCTTTGCTGCAGGTTATTGCGCCAGTGGCAAACATTGAGGTTTTGCTATGTAGTTACTCTGACAGTAAACAAGTTAATATTGCCCAAATAACTGTACTTGCTGCAATTCTATTGTTCGGAATAGGTTCGGAAATGAGAAATCGCGGCTTGACTGGGAATCCGTGTAGGTCAAGGATAGGTAGAAACGAGCAGCTGTTCCCGCGGACAAGGCTGAACTCAGAATATCAGTTATCCGTACTGCTATGTACAAACTCATCTCGCCGACTTTTGTCACTTCATGCGCATTGACTCGTATAATTCGGTCGATTCAGGGGCATGAAGCTCCATCGGTCGATGTGCATCGATTACATGGTTCCGAGATGAATCGCTTTCCGTATTCAAACAAACGTGATCAAGAGCCGGTTTTCGATCGGCGTTTGTATGTATCCGTACAATTCAACAACGCAACTAGGTCAAGGAATATTGAGTTATTGCCCAAAGTGAGTCAAGTGTCTCCCAGTCAGGTTGCTGCAAGACGATCAGTATCCCAAAAGGGACTACCGACCGGAGAAGCAGGGCCAAAACCACGCCAACTGCTTCCTTGACCCCTAAACCCGGAGAGATGTGGACCTTCGTCTTTGAGACAGCAGGGGGCGGGACCCATCGGCAGCCATCGTGGACAACGCTAAAACCGAATACCAGCAGGGGAAGCCAATCGACTCAGCTCTCTGAGCTCATGACGCTGTGGGTGTTCAACTGCCGCGATCTGCTGGCGCGTTGCAACGTGTGCGCTTACGATGCGTTTGAGGAACCCGTCACCAGTGTCCGTCTGTCCCGTCCCATACTGGACACTTTTATGAAACAAATATTCTGGCAGTACTGTCCCTTTTGTTTCTTTTGCGCGATATTCCGGGGGAATAACGATGTACGGAAAAGCCTTCGACATTGGCGTCGTGACACAAACTATAGACGGGTATCCGTACCCAGATGATGATTCTGGAGTTGGCGCACGCATGGATGTATGTAGTCGATGTACTTTACTGCATCTTGACGCATGCACATGCAGCACCGTTTTAGCGACCCTGTCAAGTGACCAATCAAGTGATTGATGGATCGCTTGACAATTCGACTTCTGCTAAAGCATGCTGATAGTATCTTAATACCCGTCTGTTAAGGTCAAGGATGTGCGAAACACAATTTCGGGCAGAGTCTACTCCACATTGCCATAATAGTCTCGCAATTCGTAGTATCGGCCCCTTTGTTCGAAGATCCTGCATATGGCCTTACATTTCGCGTACAGGTCATTATTTGCCATGGCTTTACTATCGAAATTGCTTGAACCCGGAAACGCCGCTTGCCCGGAGTATGTTTGTACAGCTCAAGTGATTGTTTTGTGATGTAGCAATCCAGGAATGGTCTTCCCAGTGTGTTTTGTTTTTGACTCACGACACGTTCTTGGCGTAAATCATAATGTGAGGAACGAGCCTGTGCCTTGAAAGGTAAACACTCCAGATGGAGCCATCTGCCACCCGCTCAACGTTGCTCTCAAGCCGACAGATGCAATGGGCTGCCAGATCTTAAAAATCGCCGTGGCCGTCTGGGATGGTTACATCGACTGACTGGCGACAGGACAGGGTACTTGGAGACGAGCAGCTACCGTTGAGATGGCGTCTGGGCGTGTGTCTCAGGAGGAACTGTTCACCGGTGAAAGCCGTTTCCCTGTTCAAGCTGGGTTTGGGGTGCTATTATTGCTATGTATCCAGGCAGGGCGCAAGCTTGGCAGCCTTGTTGCGGCAGCCTTCAATAGTACACAACGGCCATTGTCGAGGTTGGGCATGCCAGACTGTAGTACAGACGGGCGCTCAGCGAATAAGCACGAGAGGTGGCCGTCCATTTCTATCTCCGATCGAGTACAGGAGGTAATCCTCCACAAGGCATGTGAGAGTGACGAGCTGCACGCCAGAGCAATAAATGCGGATGCGGTCCAGTCTGTGCGGATTTAGACGTTGTCGATGTGGACGTGCAGTGGACGTGCTCTGCTAATGTCCTACACTATGGAGATATGGTTATCCTTGTCGTGTTGAAGAGCTCTCAATCAATATCGAAGCGAACCCCAATTGACACAAACAAGTGGCCCTTGTTGTGTTCGTGATTTTGGATCCTGGACCATAATAGTCTAGATGCTTGTACTTGTACGAATTGGTCATTTCAGGCTTGCTCCCCTTTGCTTGGTCGTGCACTCGGTTCTACTATCTCGTCTTCTCTTCCGTAGCCGGCTACCAGAAGAGTCTATTGGAAAAACCAAGGCGAACGAAACGAACGTCTGGCGTCTTCATCATCAACAACAATCCATGGATAGGTTGGTAGCCTGTGGATGGACGGATGATTTGAGTTGTTCGCTTCGGCACGGCCTAGACGTTTGAAAGGTATGCTCCGTTATCCTTATTGGAGGTGTATTATAGTATGTGTGTATATCTCATCGAAAACAAAGCTCATGGGTGTCGTAGCCGCCCCTGGTGGCATCGTGACGACAATAACACGCGATGGGGATGCCACACCCGTAACTGACTCGGTTTCTGTATTATGCTCTTGTATGTATGCCTGCATGCATACGAAACCTGGAGGAGGTGGACATACTGCATCATAGGTAGGTAGGTTTGCAGTACAAGACTGTAGGCCCAGACAGGTGCATAGGATGTTGATCGAGCGATGTAGGCATATGGTATGGCCAGTGTCTGAGATACAGACCCTTACTGTGCTCGTACTGTGGGGATAGCCGTTGAGGGCGGCCGTTGGAAAGAGCACGGCCCCGTCCGCTCTTGTCTTTTCTAGGCTCGCTTCTGGCATTTTGCGTCTCTAGTGCATCAATCTTGCTTATTAGTGGTGCATACCCTGGTCCTGCCTTCCCCTCGCTCCTCTCCTTGCTTCGTCCAGAGCAGAAAGCAAGAGCCATAGATTGACCCCACCCAGCATGCCCTTTCCCTTTCCCTTTTCCTTTTCCCTTGTCTCATCTTTGCCATTACATACCTGGCCCTTGTTCATCCCAGTATCCTTTTCTCCACCAACAAACCAGCCAACGATAACGCGAGACATTGATGCAACGGCGCGTCGTTGAAGCCATCTCCAAATGGGCGTCCATTTCGAACCATGCGCATTCTTCCCCTCGCACGTCTCCACGAGATGAGCTACAGGAAGCTTGACTATTGGACATAGGTGGCAATTGCTGAGTCGTGACAGTAACTGAAGGGCCTTTTTTTCCACATGCCTTTCTGCAATGCTTTGCAAGCGTCGTCATTGTATTCATCGTGGTCAACGTCGTCATCTACAACGCGCACGTTTCTTTGTCTTACCAGCAAGGATCACGAAATCCAGGGAGATGGGATGGGATAGGCAGTCCGACCTAAAGCCACATGGCTCAACACATGTAGCCACAATCTTGTTCACAGTCTGGAACAAACGCCCACTATCCATTCGTATGTACTCTGTATGCCAGTTGCAATCCTGAATCTCGTTCAAACACTAGGTTTGCATACTGGAGCAAGCTTCTCCGCACATTCGGCCAAATTCAATTCCATTATGCGGCGCAAGCATATCCAAGCCAGATGTTGGCCGCCTCGCCCCAGACGGTCGACCTAGTACTGTCCCCTCAAGGACACAGACCACTGAATGGATATCCTGGGTTAGACCGTGGGCCTGTGGTTCGCGCTATCTTCTCCAGGTCGCTGCTGTCATTACTGCAGGGCTGTCGATACTGTATGTATGTATGTACTGTACGTACGTGCGTGCATACAGTAATTACATTGCTGCTTTTTCCCAATGCCACAATATGCAAGTAGCGCGCGCCCGCCCCTGCTAATTACTGACACTACTGCGAATGAAGAGCTCAATCATTGTGCCGGGGCCGCGCCGTTCACTCCACCTTCTCCGTCAGCCTCCGCTAAAAAGGTTTGAGTAAGCATAAGCTAAGCTGTCTCTTCTGCCAGACCAAGAAGGTACTCCATTCTTTCATCTCCCGAGTCGATCCCAAAACGGATCACGCTCGAATTCATACCTCTCCGGCTTGTGGCCGGGCCTCCATACCACTCACTGTTCACCGAGTAGATGATGGATGGATTGCAGGCATCTCTGTCACTTTTGCCTGATATTGCCCTGTGTTAATGCTCTGTCAGGGCCAATGGTGCTTGTCAACCTGCAACATATCATAATCACAACCTGGTTGTGGTGCTTATAGGTGGATGTCTCTTTCACATAGACAGGCGAACGAACCCTGGTCAGTAGCAAAACTCTTCAAACCTGAGTTTTCCTCTGTTTCCTTACCTCCCTGCTTTTGTAACTTGGCCCATTGTCAACTCTACCCAACGGTTTTCTAGAAATTTAGCGGGCCGGCAACCTTCACCACACGGAGGATTCTTCTCTCAGAATCTACATGCCCCGGTCAGACATCAGGGCTCAGGATTGGCCATCACTAGGCCAGCTTGATTGAGGAGGGAGGGGGCTGCCGGGCCCTCAGAGATAGTCCCCGTGTCCCCGCTCGACCCATTTCCTCGTCAGTTTCTGTCTATCTCATCCCAACCAGCAGGGATGGGGTAGCTAGTACGTGGGACTGGCACTGCACATGCCATGTTCTTATCCATACTCTAGCGTCATGACTTGTCAACAGTACATAGCCTTCTCTTAACGCTGGCTTGTTTAGCAGGGATATTCTCGAACCCCTCGGTAGACGCTGACGAGGGGATGGCATGGCAAGGGACTACGTGCTGGGGCGTGTCTGGGATGTGCCTTCTTACCCTCGCGTCAAGGCCCTGGTTCTCTTTTTCCCAGAGCCTGCCGGCCATGTATTCGACTTCTGCTAACCTGCCAGTACCCGGCAGTTTGCGGTTCCCTTTGAACCCTCTCCATATCAAACAGCGTTTGGGGCATAGTATAGCTTCGTCTTAGTTTCATTGTACGCTCCATCGATACATGTACGATGTACGTTATCAGACTTGTCTCCATCCCCGAAATAGCGTTCAACGAAGCTCTTGTTTGACTACGCACGTTCGTTGTGGCCAAGCCTTGTTTATCGCTATTATATTGTGTCACGGACTATCGCTCTGAATGAAGAAGTCCAGGCACACCAAGTGTTGTCAAAGTATTTGCACAAAATCGGTCTTCAGTATTACAACAGGCTGTATTTGTTTCCCAGATCCGCCCCTCCACTCCCGTCCTCCTTCCAAGAACGGCCGCATGCGCTGAAGTGGTCTCCTAGTCCACTGGTATTCATGACCGGTCCTTCCTGAGCGAGCTCCTGATCAGAACTCTCTCCGGAGTCGATGCCAGCCAGGTCTTGTTAACAGCACTGACCCAAGTCCCTGTGCCTGGACCTCGAAACATCCCCCCGTCAGACCTGGTCTCCACCCTGGAGACAGTGCCGGGTGTTGTACTAAACACTCCCCTCCATCATCTGCCGTTCCTCTGGCCGCCATCAATTTCCATATACAAGTACACACTTGCACCTTCAACTTCGAATATCACTCCCCCTGTGCTTTGGGTATCGCATCGTGTTTCCCCTTCGCTTCCACCTCAACCTGCGCCAAACACCTCTTGTGTGGTTCATTGTCTCAATACTCTTGCTACTTGGCTTGGTCTGTTTCGAGGTTTATGTTCCCTGGACCACGTTACAAGTGACGGGTCAAACCAGACAGCTCAGTCTGGTTGAGTAGACAAGAATTTGGATAGGTTATGCTCTCATGACAACCGCAGCGGCATACCCGGCCACTATGGCAGACTTAAGAGGACACCCAGGACATTCGAGCCTGTGGTCGAGTTATGGAGGCTCAGTACACATGCCGGGACGAGTGGCGGATCCTATGCCGTCAACTTCATCGCCTCTTCCGGGACGAACCAGCAGTAATCATAACGAAATGGAACACCCTTACCCCTACAGCCGGTACCCCCAGGACGACCAAGAAGCATACGATAGACCTGCTCACCCAGAAATGGTCTCCCACCACGGCTACCCAACCTTGAAGAGGTCCTTTTCGGAGGCGGAGCCACCTGCCTACCAGGAAATAGTCCAGGATCTTCGCGATGACAACTCTAAGATGTCAGCTAGCCACGAACATAAATTGCTGGCATTCAAGAGAACGCAGGACAAGCACACAATTGTCGATTCACAAGGTCGCATGCAGCAGCTCGAACTATCAGCCCAACTCCATGGAATGTTCTTCCTCTCAGAGATGCCTGCAAACACATCAGATGGCTCACTCCGACAACCGGAGTTAACTTGCTATCGAAGGAATCTTTTCCAGATCAGCGGTACTCTTGTCACTCCACGAGGGCAGCTTTCTGTCATCACTGAATCAGGCGAGACGGTTGCAGTCAGCAATATGGAGGTCACTATCTCTGCTATTGAGTCGGTTGATGGCAATCCTGTTCGATTGATCGTCATTCCGTGGAAGACTCCCCCACCAAACTCTCCAGAGACAAACCAGAGCCCCGACCAGGAGCCGCAATCTCTCCCCCTGATTCCCTTCCAAGATGATGGATCAGAATCCGATGGCGAATACGCTGTTTACCCAATTGGATGGCGCCGATTGCAGTTTAGGATGTGAGTATCTCGGCCAGTCGGCTTTTTTCAACCTGCTGATATAATTACAGTGCAACCGCGAACAATGGCCGCCGAAAGGAACTCCAGCAGCATTTCGTGCTGCATCTGAAGGTGGTAGGAACACTGGCCAACGGTAACAAGACTGTCCTTACAGAATCAACAACTGCACCCATTGTGGTACGAGGACGAAGCCCACGCAACTTCCAGGCCCGCAAGGAAATCCCTTTGCTTGGATCGAGTGCTGGCTCTCGTGGACAAGCCCTCGTGGAGACAGGCCTGGGTGTTGTGGCCGGACCCTTGAGCGCAAAGCACCAGGAAACGAAGCCAAGAGGCGTTGATGCGCAGCTCCCACGGACAGCCTTTACCTTCAACGCACCCAAAATTCCCGGTACCCAATTGGGACCAATCCGATCAAAGTGAGTTTGCTGAATCAATCAGTCCATGGCGATGTGGCAGGACGCAGCTTTGTTCCACCACTTCCCGGACCTGAATTGATGTTGTCTTCTGGTGAACATTTCTGACTGAGATGATAGCTCCTATCCAACCTGGGGAACTCCCCCGGCCCAGGTGCCAATAGGCCATGTTCCTACATCTGGCGCGGAGAACTATCCAGCGGCGACAATGGGGGGGCCTTTGACAGGCACAGCCAGTTTCCCTGCTGAGCCACAAGGGATGCCCATTCAATCATCAATGGAGCCTCCAGCGCCTCTTTCCATGGTGTCCAACGATTCGGAACACCCACCAGTTCGGTCCCAGTACACCTACATGCAGACGACGACTGCCCCTCCGCAATTATCTATACAGACAACTCCGCTTGGAGGCCATGAGCAGGCGATGAACATCCCTCGTTATGTCGATAATCCGAGACCATTGAAGAGCCCCCGGCATATGAGTCATCCTTCGGTAAGGAGCTCAAGCTCCGTAGCGAACAACGAACCGTCTCCAGAATACCGATACACTCCTTATGCTCCCGTGCACCCGAGTCCCAGTGAGGTTACCCAGCCAAGCTACCACCCGGAGACTTCTGGGCCGCCCTCAGTGCCTTCAAGGGACTACTATGCGCCTCCGCATACCTGGACATCAGCAGCAGGAGAGCACAACACAAATTTGGCATATGCCAACAACGAAACTCGACCATATCCCTTTCCCCAAGACGAGTATAAGAACACAACGACCGGAACGTCACCCACGAAGACAGAGCCGAGCCAATCACACCCAACATCAGTCTATAACGGAACCACAAGGGGCTCGTTCGACACTATGCATCAATATTCTTGGAACGGCAATTAGGCTTCTGCGTCTTTTTTCTTTTTTTGAAGCTCGTATTCGATGATATTAAAAGCCGGCATCAAAAGGTGTTGGCTTTGCGATGAGCATGAAGACCATTGACTGGTTCGTTCGTTAGCGAGCTTGTACAAATACCTACTGGAGTTTTTTTCTTTCTTTCTATTTATGACGGATGGTGTTGGCAATCTGAAATGGGCGGCTTGCACTGATTTTTGAAACACTGGATACCTTACCTTGAAGTAGATGGAGCGATGAGGAGGACGACAAATTAATTGAGGGTGAAAAGGCCGGACCGCAGGCGAAAAAGAGTTGATACACGAAACCGGATAACGGACGATTAGAGGCTAATGACGCTGTGGAACGATGGGAATAGGATGGATGAGTCGATGTCTCATCAAGCAGAGCTGTTGGTTCTGCAATGATTCTAGGCTCATGCTGTTGCATGCATGGCTGGGCTTAAGGACGGTTTGGGCGAAACAAGGGCGTATCTCGTTCCCTGATTTTCTTTGTTCTTTCTTCATTCTGGGTACGAATCCACGGGTTATACCCTTTCCCGCCTTATGGCGGAGTTGTTTTGTCAGGCGACATGTCAGCAGGAATGTTGCTGCTGAGATCAAATTCCCTTATGTATTGATGAAGTAATCCGCAGAGAATTGAACTGCAATGAAACAAAACATCCTTTCCAGCGTGAATTATTTGATATGTGTTTGAAGGGGACGATGTCGAGGACGTGTCGGTGAAAAGGTCGTGAAAGGATGAAGTAACAGGACAGAGTCAGTTCTCAGTACTCCGTAGTCACTCAACTAAATAGTTGGTAGGTACGGTAGGTATATATAGGTAGTGAGGCTGTCATCGACGGCTAGTTCAAGCCATGTTAGGAAATTCGTATGCAGGCTGAAATTGCGACGAGACCAGTGGTTCCTCTCGAGGTCGCGCCGGGGTCTAGCGAAGCTGTCTTATACTGGAATAGAAGTCTTGCACGACGATCTCTGTTTCTCGTCTGGGGCATTGATGTTGTTTAAACTTCCTCGAGGACAGTTTTGTCGCACCATCGACTGGAGACGAAGTTAAATTCTCTATCCTACGCTGCTCGGACCATGTTCCTTTATTCTCGAGCTGAAAGCCAAGTCGATGATCTGATCGTGGCCTTCGCCCCAAGCAGGGCTATCGCTGAAGATGGCGTCGTTGATAGACATTCCGTAAGGGCGGGAATGAGTTTGATTGGCTGGCAGATTCAGCTGAAGAAGGTAATGCTTGAACTAATGCCGAAGGAAGGATTGCAGCCACGCAACTGCCTACTACAGTACCTTAGTAGCCTACTTAGTAGGTAGGTAGGCGTAGACGTTCATTCTAGATCTGTTGTTGGAGTCCAAAGATGCCAGCGAATTTCTACAAACAATGCTTACTAAAGCTCCTTTCTCGCTATTGACTAGACGGTGTTATCCTGACACCTGATAGATAGTCCAATCTAGCACAGTATACAACAACCTGTAACTTAGTATTGAAAGCTTTAAACTACCTACTTCGACTTACTAACTCCAAAGCCAAGCTAAAATCCTATGCACGGCTCTAGGTGACACTAACCCAACAGAGTAAAGTGGAGTTTGTCCATTCTGGTGGCTTATGTAGGGCGATAAGATAAAAAAGCCAATAGACGGAAATTTGGTCAGGTTGACTTTGCAGCTCAGAAGCGTAGTATTCGCGCCAACCGGCTCACAACTCATTTTATCTTGCATCCTTCTCTATAGGAGATACAGCATTGTTCTAGAAGAGGGCTTCTGGACCTGTGCCTATCATCATCGCGAGGAACTCGCTCATAACACACAACCCATTTCGGCTGAATTTCAGATATCGCGGTGTCTTCTAATTGAGATAGTCATCATGTTTGACGTTCCCCAAGCAAAGAGGTAATGGCGCAATGTTGTAATAAAGAATCAAGCGCTGACTAGGTCATCAGGATTCGCAGAGAGGATCTGAATCCGTCAGATGACGGCAGTGATGATGGACTCCAGGATGCCGAGTTGCGCGCAAAGCTGCATGCACAGATGGCGAAATCGCTGGGTATGGATATTGACATCGAACCGGCCTCCTGCAGCTCTACGAAGGATTCACCTTCAGGGAGCAACAAAAATATGGAAGACAATGCAATGGACGTGGAGCATAATGAGGAGGCAGAAGAAGACCACGATGAAGAGTTTCTCTTTCGACTTTTCAGCAAAGCCCCAGCGACACAAAAAGTTGTACTGGAAGAGGACACCGGGCCAACAGGCACTGGCGTTTTTGTCAGTGGTCGGCCACTATCGTACTACATGGTGACAGATATACCGGCCCAACGGAAGCAAGAATACGCCATGGCTTCTATCAGCGGCGACGAAGTACAAGCAAGATCACACAGCAGATTCTGGGGCCTTGAACTTCCCTGGAAGGTGACAAAACTCACCATTACACAAAAAGCCAGCCCAGGTAAAAAGGTGGAAGGAGACGAGAATAGAGGGAAACGAAAGCCAGGAAAGAAGCAACGTATATCACTAAGGAAACGGGCAAAGGAAAGAGAAGAAAAGGAGGCAGCCGAGGCGAAGAAAATGGCAGACAAGGAGGAACACGTTAAAGACAAGAAAAAGAGGATGAACAGATTGAAGAAGCTCAGAAAGAGGGCAAAAGCAAAGGGACAGAAGCAAATGTCCAAAGGAGAAGATGGGCAGAGCGATGATTCTGATGGAGATTCAGCAGGTTCTGAGTAATCTACTTATCGAAGTACTGTGTAAGATATATACCTAATTATCTCTTCCTATTATTACGGGGGCGCCATTTTCAAGAGGAAAAAGAAAGACTGAATTAAACGAACATTGCGAATATTGATTTTACTCTGCGTTCTCATGTTTGGCCTTCTAAGCATTTAGAAAAGAGGCTTGAGACAACTGAAACTAACAAATTGCGACGACAAGTCGAAAGTCGAAGTGGAGGGACCCTTGTTTGTCCTGGTCGTACCTGCCTTACGCCCACCAATGAATTTGGGTGGGCACGACCCCATGGAAATCTCCAAGGCTGCCCGAGCTGTACCTTCCACCTTGGAATAGTACCTCTATGTAAATAAACCATCTAAGCCAGGCCACGTCTACAGTCATTCCACATTCATAAACAATCCATCATTTCTGTTCTTTTCAGGGTTGCAGTAGAAATAGACCCTCGCGATTTTCTGGTAATCAGCATACCATCATAGCAGCAAGTCTTTTACACGACGATGACTTAATCGCCGAAACGAAAACCAATATCAACTTTGGCGGGGCATTGTTTAGGTCAACCTCACGGCCACTCCAGAAAGACACCATGAGCAACGCTTGGCCTTCAGGGGCCGCCCAAGATGGCGCACAACCCGATGCGCCTATAGAAGATGTCACCGATACTGGTGAGATTGCTGACCTCGCCGGCGAGGCTGAACAGCCCGACCTCCCACCCGTTCCTGCGCCGCCAACAACATCACGACCTCCTCTCCAGCGCAACATTTTGCAGGGCGTCCCCCCAGCCGCCCCAATGGCGCCTCCCACCTCGAACGACCAACCGCCTGCGACCGACTCACTCTCTTTGCAACAGCTGCGCAATATTGTGGCTGAGTTTAATCGTGCTGAGCCCGTTGCCTATGATTTTGAGTACACCGATATAGGCCCTCACGCCGAAGAGATTGATGAGTGGTTCAACTATCAGTTGACGCAGTGGACACGTCTCAACGCTGCGCAGGGAGCGTTCAAGTGGCACTGGCAGCACGAAGCGAGATCTCAGGACTCGTGGGACGATGCAGACAACGATACCCGGACGCGGTTTGTCCAGACGGCCATTGCAGGCGTGCAGTCCAACGATGCTGCACTACGATCAGCTTCGATTGGAAAACTGGTATATCTTGTTTTGGGACGCTGGAACGATACCGCTATGCCTAATGCGACGCCTGGGGATAGCCGGTCTGTCGCCAGTATTTCGCAGTTGCAAGCAATCAAGGCCGGAGTGGAGTGCATCACATCATTGGACGGCCTGCCTGTCATATGGGAGGCTCTGCGGAATAATTTCGAATTACAGTGGTAAGTGAGAAAATGGGTATGTCACCATGTGCAATTTGGAGTTGACGATCAATCGCAGGTCAGGGGAACCTCTGGGGCAGCATAATAGCGCCCAAGAAGCCCAGGATGAGTTGATGAGCCTCATGACTATCATGTACATCGCTATACAAGAGACCCTGAACGACCCGGAAGACATGGCTTCCACATACGGAAAGCTTTGTGAGTTTGTTCCTGGGTTTATATGCGACGGAAGCTGATACAGATAGTGGAACTTAACCCCTCATTGATCGACTATATGTTCACAGCAACCTCGAAACTACGATGGGATGAGCAAAACGCCATGCCGCAGACTCAGGTGAGTTACAATCTCCCATTGGATAAGACCGCGCTTACGTTATGTTAGATACTTTTACTGTTTTGGAAGTCGATCCTACTAGTTTTTGGCGGAACAGAGGAGCTCGAAGCCATCAAAAAGGCAACCAACGAAATGGGTGAAAAGGCAGCTGATAAAAAGACCATCACCGCCTCACCCTTGGACTACCATGTCTTCCGTCAAGAGATCACATCAAAATATCCAGCATATGTGCCCCCGCGCCCGGCCATTCCTTTCGAAGCAGATAACACCTCTTTGTTGCCCCCCTTCTCGAGCCAAGTGTCCCGAAACAACGGGGCAAATGGTATCATTCCTGCGCCGCCTCAAGTTCACAATGGAGGAACGTCGATTCTTGATCAGCCGGTACATATTGCAACTCCTGCCCCCTCACCGCCCCCCTCGCCGGCGGTGGGCGGTAAAGGAGGTAAGAAACAAAACTACCAAACGAATCAGAATTTCCCTTTCATGTACCCCCCCTTGGATGCCTCGAGCAATTATGCTGGCGGCAAAGAAGCCGCAGGCATCCAGCACGCCCTCGTAGGTCGAAAATGGGAGGGAAGCGATATTCCCGCTTCCATCCTTGAGGCCGGAGAGCTGTTCTCTACGCGAGTCAGGATGACGCGGGCGACCCGCCAGCTTTGGGAAGAGCGTGAACGGTTCCTGAAATTTGAGCGTGGCTACAACAGTGACTACGATGATGACGACGAGATTGAGGGTCTTGATCTCAGCGAGCTCACATTAGGAGAGCAGGAGATACTGAAAGAGATCAAGGCAGAGAGTAGAGCAGAAGAGAAGGCCAAAAACCCGGTTGCCCCTAAGCCAGAAATAGACTATGGCCCCCGGCCAGAGCTGTTGTCTGATCGGGACAGGCAGCGTCTTTTTGCCGTGGAAAAGTTTTATGTGAGTATCAGGCATGAGATATGGGCATTCGGGAGATGCTGACATGTTACAGCGTGATGCCTTGCCCCATCTTCAATCACTTGTAATCGTTCTGCTGCGGCCGATTCTTCTTAACGTGACAGCAATTGTTTCGCAGCAGCCTCAACAAGTACCTCAATCAATGGGCAGAGGGAACTCCGGGATGAATGGCGGCCCTGCAACTAATAGGCAACAACAGGAAATACCAGGACAAAACCCCCCCAAACCTGCAACACCAGAATTAACTCTAGAGGAAGTTGATGCTGCAAGAACAAGAGAAATCACATCCAAGGCCATGACTGGAATTCTGATCTTGCTATTAAAATGGCTGCGGGTTTCTCGTGAGTTTGACACAGATCTGCCGGGTCAGATTTATGACTAATATTGACCAGATGTCTTGAAATTCGAATACATGACACAACTTCTACTGGACTCCAACTATGTCCCTCTCGTTCTTAAGCTGTTTGCCCATCAAGATGTCCAGCAAGTGGTGGATAGTAAGATAGACCGCGTTGAAAATAGGTATGGGAGGAACTTGTTTACCATAGGGCGGCTCGCTAATCGTTTCCAGCTTCTTCCATTTCTGCAACCTGCTGTCGCAATCGCGAGACAAGGGCAGTTCAGACGAGGCACAAGACAATGACGATGACGAAGACGAAGAGATAGAAGAGAGCGAAGATGAAGCAGCTCCACCGCCAATAAAGTTACGGCGATCGCTGCCCACACAGCACGAAGACGACGCGGACTCTAACAGTGATGGCCAAGCATCCTCTACAAGGCCTGAAGTCGACGAGCTCGGCTATCCTCTCAACATGCAACCAACCGAGCCCATAACAGACTTCTCACGCCGCAACTTTTTCTCTCTCATCAACTACCTAAGAGTAATGCAAAAGATTTGCAAAAACAAAGCACACCGAAACTTGTTACTTGTCCAGTACAAGTCGTCGACCATTCTGAGAAAGTCGCTTAAAGTGCCCCAGCCGGAGCTGCGACTCTACACACTCAAACTATTCAAGAACCAAGTCCCATATTGCGGCCGCAAATGGCGTCAGAGCAATATGCGTGTGATCACAGCGATCTATCTACACTGTCGGCCTGATCTCAAGGACGAATGGCTCGCGGGAGGTGACGTCGATGCCGAGGTGGATGCAGCGCTTCCTCTAGAGCAAGCATTGCGTAGTCTTACCCACTGGCTCAACATACGACGTTATCCAGACAAGATTGCGCCAGATATTCGAGCTGCTATGCGAGATGAGCAGGACTTTTTCTCGAGGGAACTAGAGAAGCTGGAATTGAATTGGACGGAGGGAGTCGGCGATGAGAACGAATTGGAATCTGGAGAAGCGTGGTGATTGTTGTTGTACAAATGAAGGGGTTCTCATGTGGGTACTCTTGGTTGAAAAGAGTTGAGGTTGTTGACAACATCAACAAGGTGTTTGTATATGATATCACACAAAGAGTAATACCAGAACCAGCGAATGGAGTTGTATCCTCTCCATGAATCGCCGTCTTTCAACATTCACTAAACACGTAGAATCTTGGCACTGGATTATATGTATGTATGTATATATATTATTAATCATTAATCTGTTTGTCAGACCCTGACGTTTGTCATAGTATGTAAACATGGGTGTTCGTAAATGACCGATTGCTCTTTTTAAAGCATCCATCCGGGTATCATTCTGAGTTGGTTTCTTTCTGTTTGTGTACTTTCCAACTTTATGGTTTGCACCTAGGCGCGATCGTAGACGCCGTCATCGTAGCGGTAGTTTGGGTTCTCAGCCTGACGAACAGGTGGTTGAGTGACTCCATACTGGGGTTCAGGGTAGTGGATCTGGCCATAGCCGTCTTGGCGTCCGTGGTTTGGCTCCTGGTGGCCAAGGGGGTTGTTGTCATACTTGTTGTAGGCGTTGCTGTCATCAGGGAAGTTATTGACAGCAGTGCGATCGGTAGCATGACTCTGACGGTAGGTGTCAAGCTGGTCAGGGTGAGCATGCTCGGGCAGAGCATCGTCATTTCCAGCAACAGTGTTCTTGCGGCGGCGGAAGATGCGGCTTAAGAAACCTCCCTTGGCACCATATCCGGAGGTGTAGTCATTGGTGGGACCAGGACCAAAGCGCTTCTCCTTGCGATGGTGACGGGCAAGTGCAACTTCGACAAGAATGGACAAGATGAAGAAGATACTGGAGACATGTTAGTTTGTTTATCGTTGGCAGATGTGGTCATAATCGCTTACATAGCAACAATGGAGACGGCTAGACAGGCAGACTGGAGCTTGCAGGCGGTACGGTAACTGGGAAGAGCAGTAAAGCCGTCACTTCCCTCGGCGGTATTGCTAGCCTTTCCACGTCCAAAGGGGGTGTCGAGATATCCAGTGCAGCTGCTGGCGCCACCTTTGTTGGCGACAGCAACGTAGATGAAAGCACCGATAAAGGCGATATCCAAAATAATAGCCAGCAAAGATGAGAAGGTACGACCGGCAAGGCAGCAGACGAGGAGCACAGCGGCGGCAGTGTAGATAACGGCGATTCCAGAGATGCCCTCTACAGCACGGATTTTGTTGCTGATTGAGAGGTTGTGGTTATGAAGAGTTGCTAGGAAGTAGGAGTAGATGCCGAGGATGAGAGCGGCGCAAGCGAATTGAATGCCTCGAATGAACCATTGCAGGAACTTGAGGGCAGTGCCCGATTTAGCACCCATGACTAGGTAGTTAGGATTGTTGAGTGATGGGTACTAAGGTAGTATATTGATGAGAGAGGAGGTAGATGATGAATCAGTAGTGAAATTAAGGTTGAGGGGAAGAGGGCCTCGACGGGTTTAAAGTATGTAGATGAAGATGAGGTGAGAGCTGGAAGGAAGCAGGTGGTTTAAGTGGTTTTCTCAACTCCACCGCCAACCAAGCTGGAGAAGGCTTGCGCAAGACGCATTACGTAGATTGGCCAAGGATAGATGGTATCGACCCTTAAAACATTCAACTCTGATTGAATGGAGATGGCCGAGCTTTGGCTGATCATGTTGTAAGTGGCGATGCTAGCAGAGCCGAGCTTGGTGATGACGACGAGTGGTGTGTGGCTGACTAGAGCGTGATTGGATGAGAAGGGTAGCACAGCCTTGGTTTCTTAATTACAGCGTGGCTTGGGATGGGTCTTATAGTGGACGGGTATTAAAAGAATGGAAAGGCTGAGTTTATGTCAGATGATTATATCCAATTGGTATAGTCTTTATTCTTGGACAATGAGTGAGAGTAAGTGTTGGTTGTCTGCTCAATGTTCTCAATCAACTTGCATTATTTACAATAAAAATGCTGGTTCTGTCAGTTAGTTACCTACCTACTAGACAGTAGGTACCCAGGGTCAGAATCGCTAATGCTGGTGGAGCAAGTACCTGCCGATCATCAGGGTCTTTCATCTTCCGGCACTTTAATGATGTCAACCCCAGCACCTTGAAACCCGATCCCCCTAAAAAAAACTTGGACTTTCCAAGGAGGGAACCGTTTTCAATTAACTCTTCGCTACGAAACCAAAACAGGGCCTCGACAAGAAAAGATGGACAGGGGTTGTTGGATTGACTGCCGAAAGGTTGATTCTGCATGCGTGTAATCCGATTCAATAGTGGCTCTTTGCGACATGGGTACATGCTCTACGAATCTGCGGGTTCAGATGGTAGGAACAATAAGCAATATCGTCCCTGCATTAGATGACTTGTTATTTTTTTTTTTCTCAACGGCCTTGGTTCAAGATGCAATGCAGGTAATTCTATCGCATGAGCGCCTATGCAGTGTTACAAGATGAGGCTGTCTTAGTATGCTGGTGTTGACTACGGGCCAAAGTTGGATATAGTTGTCATAGCTCAGTACTTGAGTTTACAAGAGGCAACGCATATTGAATGGATACTGACAATTCATTGGATATTTTACAGTAAAGCTACTGCAAGCTCAATAGATATTGTTTATGAGAGATATTTCTATTTGTGCTGATATCTGTTTTACTAAAGAGGCTCTGGCTGTTATCTGTTCTACCTTGTACCCCGCCATAGTGATAGTAATAGACGTTGCCTCCTTCTCTAGTTACTGCCCCGCGACGCGTCTAAACACATTCAACATCTACACATCAATAGTCGCCATCTCTAACAGACAAAGGAAAACAAAAAATGGCAGATACAACAGGCGATGAAAATAGAGAGGTAAAATACTGACTTCATTCCGGCTGCATATACAAAACTCCCCCAAAACTGACCCAACCCTCCAAAAATTAGCGTCTCAAGGCTGCACTGTGGTACGCCGTTGGTCAAATCGTCGATGAAGAGTCCCTCCGTCGCAACCGCAACGCCACACCGCAATTCATCGGTGCACTCACAGAACTTGTTTGGACACAGATTGGTAGGAACCTTTGCTCTCTACTGTTGTTCAAATCAAGAGATTGTGCGCTAATAACCATGAACAGAGAATGTTGCCACGGATCTAGAGAGTTTCAGCAATCATGCAGGTCGCTCAACCGTTACAACAGATGACGTGCTGCTTCTTGCGAGAAAGAATCCTGATTTACATCAAATCATGAAGGAATTTATTGATCAGGCCAAGGCGGAGAAGGGAACCTCCAAGGCTAGACGAGGTGCAAACAATCGATAGTGTGTTGGGAATGGGCATCAACGGAGTCTGGAGCAACGAGGACATTTATCCACAGAGAACAACTTTCTATGACCAATATGCAGCAAAATTGATTCAAACCCAGCCATATATCCCTCTATCATATATCTAATTGTATCTTACACATGCCTATACCATCTCAGACCTTGATGGATGACTGTCCAGAGTACTTTTCACGGTATTCGGACAACATACTCAACGTGACACCAGCACCACCACAGATCACAAACACCACTTTCTTCTTGCTCCATACTTCATCAGACAAGCCCTTCCCGAGAACATCCCTTAGGTCTCCCCGATAAGCAATCGCCAAGGCTGCACCGCATGCTACTTCAACCAGTTGTAGTGCATCGTCTGCAAATCGCACAGCACTCAGGGCAGCGTCTGCGTCAGACACAACAAGACTCTTCATCGTCCCTGAAGGATGTTGACTCCACTTCCATGTCTGCTCCGACACTCTTGTAGCGCCGAGAGACGTTGCGATCGAAGTCATCCCGGGTAGTGTTACGTGCTCGCCGGCGAGGACACTTGCGTTGAGACTGTCGGCTCCCTTAGTCTCAACGGCCAGAACGGCGGGCTTTGTCCCCAGCCAGGGACGGCTCTCGATGCCTTGCATTAAACCGTTGACTAAACTGCCACCGCCAACGCTGCAGACGATACCGTCGACACGACCCTCAAGCTGATCCCGAATCTCATCCACCATAGTTGCCGCTCCATCCCATAGTCGAGGATCGTCGAATGGTGCGACATAGATAGCTGAAGGATCGTTGGCCACCAGCTCTTCGCGCATATACTTATCGCACTCGGCCCAGGTCTTGCCTTTCTGGTGCACTTCTACTCCCAGATCAAGTAGCTTGCCCTTCATGAGCGGGCTAACGATGGTAGGCATAACGATTGTGGCTTTGTGACCGAGCGAAATAGCTGATGTTGCGCATGCCAGGCCGGCATTACCACCTGAAGAGCAGTAAAAATGAACAGGACCTGTGGCTGCGGCGGCAGCTTGGGTCATGAGATTGCTGATGCTACGGGTCTTGAAGGAGCCAGAAGGCTGAAGGTTTTCAAGCTTGAGATAGACATTGCTTTGACGGTGTTAGTCGATTTGCTCAAAAGTAAAATGTGACTAGAAGAGGGAGTGTAACGTACCAGCCTGTAAGCCGGGATAATTGAGTGCTGATGATACATGGTGTCTTAATCCATGGCAGTTTTGCGTCAGAGTCTAGAGATCCCATGATGAATATTGTATTTGTTGAAGTACCGGAAAAGTGAGTGTTGATTGAGGACAAGATATAGGGTGAGATGGAGGCGTGCGTATATTGCCGCTCTTAACTCCGAAAATCGGCCTAGATGCGCCCTACAATAGGTACAGTCGGTTCTTCAACTGTAGCAAATGAATTCAAGATAACTGGACTTTTGGCCGGATTGACAGAGTTGCTCTGAATGATGAAGCTGTCTGGTTTCGGGACAGGGCAGTCTTTTTATAAATACTTCGAGTATCAACGATCAATTGAGTTTTGGTGACCTTATTTGGAGATCCAATAGAGGACTTAGATCTGTTGTACTCATGAAGTGTATCCACTTGACAACCGAAAGGCGTAAGATGGACTGCATCTCATCCTTCGAAATAGTTCCAGAACACCATTTGCTTGACGTCTGAGTCAGATAACTCGAGGGGTCATGACGATCAGCCATGGCACCCTTCTTCAACTTTCTTTCCTCTTCCTTTAGGTAGAATCGAGTGAAAGAAACAATTATATCATTGTTGATCAACATATCGTTTGCTTCGGTGGCGGTTGCGATCAAGTTATTGGAATAGTATGAGTTAGTGAATTCGCATATGAGGAAGAACCAGATATTATACCACAGACTCATGGAGAAAAGAGAGAGTGCATCATGGTACAGCATTTATCAAGTTTTAGCTACGGTAGATGCTCTCAGTGTTGTTATGTTCATGTAGGATTACCGGCGCCCTGAATATTGTTCTGTCAGAATAGCTTTGTGTGAGTTGTCTGACGTCTAATTAAGTAGCTAGCTCATTTACCAACATAATGTCCCACGGATTCGAAAGACTGCTGAAGTAGATATTTTACCTCCTTGTTCACGACAGTTCAAAAAACGTATGCACTGGCGCCCCCCCTTTCCCCTAAGTTGTGCGGAGGCTTATGAAAGACTTATGGCTCCCCTTTTCCTAAACTGTGTGAAGCCTCAAAACAGACATATTATTTCTCTCATTGCCTAATTCCTAGATGGATGGCAACTATGAATCACAGACGCTTCATGTCTTGTGTGTAAATAGGCTCAATTCCTCCACTCTCCCCTTCTTCCATCTTTCCACATCCACCATTCCTTCATCATGTCGTCTACAGCCACGGCCAGTTCTGCTGGTTCAAGGGCTGGCTCAGTGGCTTCAAGCAGTAGCAAAAGAGGCACGGAGAGCTTAGACGAAGAACACCCAAACAAATTCAGCAAACTACAGCATTCCGCAGTCAAGATCAGAGTAGAAGCTCCCCTTCTCAAAGACTTTACCAAGGAGTACGGAATTCCAACAACTCAGTTTGCCTGGGGCGCTCGTCCAAAAAGCCCCGTCAAGAAATCGTTTGATGAAGATGAAACGGCCAGTCCTCCTTCTGTTCCGATGATCAATCCTAAGTACCCAAAGCCAAGAAACGCTGCACGTCCCGTCAATCATCGTTATGCTACTTACCTCCGCCGCCGAGACACCTTGGGCCCTGAACTCAATCCAGCAGCTGAAGTCCAGCCACGTCGCAAAAACCGGAGGAGGGCCCCCAAGGAACGCAGCCTGCTGGACCTTCCTGCCGAAATTAGAGAGGAGATTTACCGTGGCCTTCTCGTCTCCCACAAACCCGTCCCCGTCTACGACGGCTGGAAGAAGATCTACGAACGAGAGAGGCCCTGCCTGGACATCAACATCCTTATGGTGTGCAAGAAGATCTTCAACGAAGCCATCAGAGTCCTTTATGGCGAGAACACCTTTCTCTATCGTCTCCGCGATATGCCAACTGAGTCGCACATGATGATCAATATTCAAGAGCTGGCCCAAAGCGATGCTTACGTCCCCGAGCAAGGCTCCAGAGACCAGATTCGAGCAGAGGCGGTATATGAACCGGGGACTATCAACATCAGAAAGTACGCCCGCCTGTTCCGCTACATCACCTTACAGGCCGATCACAACCGATCTGAATTCTATACCCAAGAATTCATGGTCGATGCCATCAAGACGTTTGCCCAGGAACCCGGAATGACAAACATCCACACTCTGACCATCATCGTCAGCCCTCGTTACGCCCGTGGCAAATTTACCTTTGTCAACTGGTTCGATTCCAAGTCAGAACTTGTGTGTGCGCTCAAGGCTGTTTGTTGCGAGATCATTCGCATCAGAATCTGGAACAAACACCTCAATGATGGTCTCGGCCCAATTTCGTCTGAGCTGTTTCTGCGTGTCCACCAGCTGAGGTTCCTCAGGCAACTCGAGTACCAGAAACTGCAAGAACAGGAACGTAAGAACGAAAGACTTCACGACGGGAAACCTCAAACTGTGAGAAAAAGGCACAGACCAGACATCTGGGCGGGGGATTGGAAAATGGAAAGGCTTCGCCACAGGCGAGGACGAGAGATCGTTGGCAAGTTGGAAAAGCTTCGACCTTGCGTGCTCGAAGCCTGCAAGAAACACCTCGGACCGCATATCAAGCGACAAGGCGATCTCGAGGATGCACATGATGATGACAACGAAGACGAAGACGACGAGAACTGGTTTGCTTATTTCGCTGACGAAGTGTCGGGCAGTGAGGCTGAAGAGGATGCTGAAGAAGGTACAGACTCGGATTAACCTGCGGGCTAAGATTAGGACGGTGCCTCCATAAGTCTTAGGGTACAGAAACAAATACTTATGCTTCTAGTGGACGTTTTTCTGGAACCCTGAGGGGTGCATCAATCGATGGGTTTATTAAAGCAGGTAGCTTGGGATTCAGTATGCTTCAATTAACTATTGCTTCTGGGGTATTTTCGTCGCCTGGTTTATCTTGTGGCTGCACTATATAATCGTTCTTATGTAGATATCTTGATCCTCTCTACCTCGAGTGTTTCTGTGTCGATCAACACTAACTCTTTTGTGGCCGAGAAGGACGGAACAGTGACGAGTCTCACCGATTGTCCCTCGGGGCCGTGAATGACCTTTGTTGAGAATTGTGGTTGGTTGCCGACGAAATAGAGATGGGGGCAGGTTTGCATAACAAACGGATCATCATCTTGGAACGGATAGCTCCCTACATGGGAGGTTAGATAGAGATGGCAGTGATCGGGCAGGTGGATACTTACATAGTGTATCAGGTGCAGTCGGAGCACAACATCGCCACCGGCACATGGCTTCCATCATACCAAGGCGGTCATCGCTACCAACGTACTTGAAAACATCGTCAACGTTCTGACCTCCGGTGCCCAGGACGCGCCAACCTTCAAGCTCAGCCTCCCAAGGGTTTGTGACAGTGTCAAACCAGCCTGGCTGGTCAACAGGGGCAGCCGGATCGCGAGTGTAAGCTCGCGATGCGGGAAACATTGCAGGGTGCACAGGCTGCTGTGGGTAACTAGCATTCGCAGGGTCCTGAGCACCAGGGAGCATTGTAACGGGAATGGACGGGAGGAGCTCGGCAACAAAAGCATCGAAGAGCTGAGAAGGAAGTGGGTTATAGGCACTCGCGTCATAACCATACTTCTTCTGGGCCTTCTTTTCTGGAAGTGCCTCGTCTGCGGCGGCAGGCTTTTGGTCTGTTGTTGAGATGGAGTTTCCAGCGATGATGAGCCGACTGATGTGAGAGACATCGATCTGGCTCGAAGGGCCCAAGGCCTCACCGAGCAGATACTCGAGAAGAAGATCAAGTTCAAGAGCATAAGAAGCATCAGTGCCTGAGAAGGACAAGCCAGACACAATAGCAATCTTTCTGTTACCCTTCTTCTTATCCGAAGCATCAGTCATCTCTTCATCTTCATCCTTTGTCTTGCTCTTGTCCGAAACGGGTTTTGACAGACTCCAGCGTTCGGGTTGAGGAGGCAAGTCTGGGAATTTGATATCGATGATCTCAAACTCTCCATTGGAGTTTTCGGTGCCCATAACTCCAACAATGCATCCCGTTACAAGTTGTACAGTCTTGAGAAGGTCACCGACCAGCCTGATACGGCCTGACTCGTCCTCCAACATGATTTGATCGTCATCGGAGAAGTATTTGGGCGTCGAAATAGGAGCGGAGATCCAGCGCTACGAACTCGAGTTAGCGCTTCATGGGTGGTAATCAGCAAGGAAGAGTTGTCGTACGTCCTTGGAAACGTCCTCCAGAATATTCGGCTTCAGGGGCATTTCCATATATACGGTGCCGGTCACGTAGCACAGCTCTCCTTGGCGAACATCGAGGACACGGTCGACTCGCTGGGCCTCTTCATCGCCAACGGTTGTTCCATCCCAGGCCGTAGCTGCTATCTGGTCGACAGCTGGCTTGATCTTGGTAAGACGTAGGAAATACATGTCGCCATACTGCTGCTTGTAGGAGCGTTGCTTGTCGAGGGCGAAGGAATTCAGGGGCTTGTAAGCGGAAGCACTTCGAGAAGGGACTTCGTGGGCAGCATCACTGTAGTTGTACTTGTTAGAGTTGTCATTTCCGTTGTCAATGGTCGGTAGAGCTTACGATGGCTTCTGGAGGAGGCTGCCCTCGACCTCTTCAAGGGCTACCATCTTGGATGATCCCGAGATAAAGGGAGATGAAGGAATGCAATTATGAGGAGGGGAGATGACACTGAACAGGTTATTCGAGTCTCATGTATTCGGTCATGAATGTATTGACGATATGTCCCGATATTGTGTAGTTGAAGCTATCGTCTAGTGCAGGAAAACGCGTGGAGAAGCTTTGGTCCGCGTTTAGACGTGGATTTCTGGCGTAAAGTGGCTAGGCAACGGATAAGGGACTGATAGCTGGTATAATTATTCCCGTTAGCCCATGACGTGGTGGATTTCAGGCGGTGAGTCCACTGTAGTGAATATTTGGAGGGGTCCATCCATCCTTGAAGGTTCCATGAGCCAGTGGCCAGGCCTGGAACATCAGATCAGGTAGGTTAGTACCTCAGGAGGTAGAGAGGTATTACTAAATCGTCAAGTTCCATCCATTCATTTCAACGCTCCTATCTCTACATAGTACCTAATATTCTCTGTATCATAAATGTAGATAGCCAGTTCAATAAATTTATCTTGTTAAACAATAAGACTGAATCTTTGAATGCATTGCCAGAAACAAGGAACAGGATATCAAGTGGTCATTAGAAGCTTGTATCATCGTAGCTGAGACATATCTACACTCCAAAGTAAAGCCTCGACCCACTGGAACTTATCTCATGTTCATCGGACCCCGCCATCCACCGGTTGAGGCGTTCTACTGTAGAGGGGAAGGGAAATCTCTGACGCACCACCTCGTCCAATTATACAACTTCAGAATACAAGACTAGAGCTAGTGACCTGTTCTTCGTCTTCTTTATAAACTTCCTCCTTAAATCACTTACTTCTGACGCTTTATCTCTCCGCCAATAAACATATCTCAACATCATCACCCCTCATCATGACTCCTCCTCCTAAGCCCCCTCGTGTCGAGGTCAACAATCTCTCATACACGTTCCCTGACTACTCAACCGGTATCAAGAACATTACTCTCGACCTTCCCCCGCGATCCCGTACTCTGCTCATTGGCGCCAACGGTGCTGGTAAGACGACTCTGCTTCGTCTCCTCGCTGGCAAGCGTCTTGCGCCCAGTGACACCATCTCTATCTGCGGAGTTGATCCTTTCAAGGAAGGTCTTGAGGGTGTCACTTATCTCGGTCTCGAATGGGTTCTCAACCCCATTGTCCGAACTGACATTGGCGTCAATGAGCTGCTTAGCTCTGTTGGCGGCGATGCGTACCCCGATCGTCGAGATGAGCTTGTAGCCATGCTTGACGTCGACACCAACTGGCGCATGCACGCTGTTTCTGATGGTGAGCGCCGTCGCGTTCAGCTTGCAATGGGTCTTGTGAGACCCTGGACTGTCCTGCTTCTCGATGAGATTACTGTTGATCTCGATGTCCTGAGCCGTGCTGAATTCCTCGCCTGGCTCAAGAACGAGACAGAGATCCGAGAGTGCACCATCGTTTATGCTACCCATATCCTGGACAACCTTGCTGGATGGCCTACTCACCTCGCGCATATGCACCTCGGTACTGTCAAGGAGTGGGACGAGGCTGACAAGATGCTTGCCACCATCGACGGCACTGTCGGTGCCTCCGGCAACAGTCGCCTTGGAGAGCTCGTCTTGGGCTGGCTCCGAGATGACTTGAAAGAGCGAGGACCACGAAGCGGTATCAACCGCGGCTCTGAAGGCAAGACGTACGGTTTTGGAGGAATCCAGATTGGCGGCTATGGCGACGAGTCTAAGCCGCGTAAGGAATAATTATCGTCGACCACCCCGCCCCGAGGCACCTTCATAAAGACATTTTTAACAATCGTCTTGAGTTTCGTTTTATTCTTTGTTTGGAGTTTGGAAAGACGGGCGGCACTCAACTGCATTGTTTTCGGCGTGGGACAGCGATAAAAAGAGGAGGACATTGGTATTTATTATTCATGCATGGCGTTCGATATGGTAGGAAAACAGTCCCTCAACCCTGTACTCTACGGCGTTTGATCTTCAACACTTCATGCATGATGATGAGCGCGGTTTTGGTTATTTAAGATATCACTTATATGATTCTTCTTACCCCTTGTTTCAACCAAGGGGAAGTAGACTATAGTCATTTCAACTAGACAGGTCTTATTCTGAATCCAGGTGGAAAGAATGGTATATTCTTCTGAGACTATGCTTCGTTACTGCGCCGTATTTGGTCTCGTGCTTCCCCCACCATCTATCAACTTTCTCAAAATGGTCATAGTGTTCTTGAGTAGGTCGGTGATGCCAGCGAGCTCCTTGGCGCTGAGTTCCTCCAACACTTTTATTCTATAATCTTGCCAGGAGATGCGTATCCCGCCAGAGCTTACCAGCTGTCCAAGACTGCCCTGTGTCGGCGGTCCTTCATGTCTGATACGCAAGGGTGTGCCGCCGTTGATCTCAGCACTTTCGAGATCTTGTATACACCGCATGCTCTGCAGACACAGGAGGGGCGAGTATGACAATGAAAACAGGGAGGTCAGAGTGAGAGATTTATCCACAGATGTGATGTATGAAGATAGTATGGGGACCAGGCTTCTTGGGATCAAGCAGCCCTGTGCGTTTGGATCACTGTCGGTAAAGGCCTTCCCTCGCCAAAAGCAGTTACACATGTCCATGAGATATCCATTAAAGAGACTCACGAAAATCCGATTATATGACGAAGAGTCAATACGGTTGCTTCCGTCATGCTTTGGTTTGGTCAGCATGGCCATCTCAAAGCCCTTCTTGTAAGAGGCGAGAATAGCGCAAATACGTGACATAATGGCGACCGAACTGCTAAAGAAGAGTATATATATCAGATGCGAAGGGGGTAGCTCGATGCGAATATAGTGCTTCAAGTTTTCGTGACTGATGAGTCGGGAGTTTTGCTCATAAAAGTCGAGGATGGCGGAACGTGCTGTGACAGAGGTAGATGTCTGGGCGATACTGAGAGCCAGAGGGTTGACGTGCCGAATCAAGTCTGCAATGGCATCACTAGCATAATCCGGTATGGTATCACTAGATTCGAGAACCACTGTCCAGTGGTGAAGGGTGTTTTTGTACAAGCCAAGGACGGCCAGTTGGGATTCAGGGGTGTTGTCAAATGTCGCTTCCTCGAGAGGCTTGAAAATGTGTTGGTATAATTCTGATAGGTGTTAGTGTCTTGAATACATGACAAGAATCCGAGTTGAGACTAACTTTGAAAATCAAGTAGCGGGGAGTAGGACAATATCGTAAAAATAGAATCGCGGTGTTGCGAACCGTCCCAGAGTGGAAGAAAGCGTGCGAAGAAGTCAAGTAGAAGTGAGGGGAGAACCTGCGCGTGGTCAGTGTGAAGTTGGAAGAAGACTGTATATCGAAACGCACCTTGGCCGAGACAACATAGTCTCGGAAGATATCCAATATCTCAAAGAAGGTGGCTTCATCTGCATCACCATCCTGGACATCTTGAAGAGCAGAGTTGAGCCAATTCGATATTCTTTGGTCAGACTCGCTACTTGGCCGCAGAACCATGAGCTTTTGCAGTAACGGATCTGCCAGGACGGCAACTAGCTGATTAGGCAGCTCTAGCCTGTCGATACTCTTAACAAAACTAACAGCATTTTCAATTTCCTCCAATGTGACGGCATCCTGGTAATATCAGCAGTTGACCTTTGACATTGTGGTACCGACGAACCTCTGTCACATGAGACGTGTGGACCAACGGGACGGTCTTCTTCCGGGCAGCACGGCCAATCGGGCGATGGACACGAAAACCATCTCTTGGTCTTGATACACCTTCTTGGGACTTGTAGAAATGAGCCTCCCGGATCTCGTCTAGCCTATCTCGCCATTGGGGATCAGGGTGCTAGCAACATGTCAGTCAAGAGAAGCCCATTAATTATTTGGACATACTTTGAAAGAAGACGCCTTGGCACGAACTACTTCTCCTACAATAACCTCAGGGTAATAATCTTTGAAGACCCTCAACAGACCAATCAGGGAAGGATCATTTCCTGTTTGTCTTGAGAGGTTGAGTCTGTTTGTGTGAGCGGAAGTAGATAATCAGGGGTCCATACTCACAAGGCTTGGATCCGAAAAGGACGTACGTGCTTGCGCCGTGTGATGAGAGCAAGAAGATGGCTAAGATTAGGGCTGAGACAAATTAGTGGGAAGCTGATGATGAAGACGAGGGAGGTTACCGGGTGGCAGCGGTGTCGAGGAGATTGAAAAGAACGGAATAAGCTTGAGAAAGCACCTGTGGTGATTCCAAAGTGTGGTGAACGGTAATAAGCCATTTGATGAGAGCCGCCTGGAGTGTTAGAGACGGCTTTAGAGTTCCGTGACCAAGACAAGAGATGACTCGGAGCACAGAATCTCGCGACACGGCCTCGGCGGGATAAAGGTTTCTGATGATGGCAGCCTGACTTGCTTGATCTAGATAGTTTGGTGTCGTGACAAGGTTGACGAGGCTGTCTAGGGTCTCCGGCAAAAGACCCCATTCATATGACAGTGAGGTTAGATTGGCGACGGTGGGTTTGATACTAATCGCGCGTGTTTTGGCGGGTACTTTAGATGCTGTATATGCTATGAGTAAAGGTCTTGGTAAATCTCATCATGGTAAACTCACATTCAATAACATCACCCACGAGGAGGCGGAGCTCTTGGTGGCCCGCCTCGGCGGGGTCAGCATCTGTGTCCATGTGCTGCGTTTTGTGCGCAAGATGTCAACATGTACACGCTCCGGAGCCGAGCGGCAGGTATCGGGGCTTGGAGGTGAGTGTTGCCAGGAATGAGTGGGACACTCCGGAAGACGCGTCGGCCCCAAAGAGACGCGTTTTCGGGTTTCGGAGGACAAAAAGGTGGGTACGATTCGGAGTGGGGCCAGAGCAATTCAGTTCGGCTGGTTCACCAGGTATTATCAAAAACGTATGATGGTAACAATAGTAGCAGTACAAGAATGGAACGTGAGAGTATCACAATACTAGATTGGGCATGTCCTTGATTCTCCATGAATATCTTGGGGGAAAAAATGAAAAATGGTTGGTCAGCTTGTTATAGCTCCCTGCTTCGGATAATATCTGCCCTCCTCGTTGATCTGTTTTACTGTCAAAGTCGTGGGACGTGGGACAAATCGAGACGAACCGAGTTTAATTCAACCTCTGGCAACTTTGAACTTGACAACTACCTAATTTTTGTCCATGCCTAGGTATTGATCTGCGATACATGCTGGACTGCCTGTCTCCTATCATATGCGTTGGCGCCATGAGAGAAGTGTCATTCGTCTAGTTTTGCTGCACATCTGTGATGATAGGCTTCGGCAATGCTCATATCCAGACACATTTTTAGCGATCATCTGGCCGCGGCATCGGCATCGTAAACATACTCAATTTGGGTTTCATGTTGCAACCCTCTTCTTAGAAACACAGAACCTTTGCCAACGCAGTCTAAACTGGCCAAAAGCGGGCCGTTCCTGCCGCGACCTGCTCACTTTACTGTATGTGCCATTTTTAACGTTCCTACCTTAGTAGGCACCAACTAAAAACCATAGGTATCTGCCGTGCCTACCTACCCACCAAGGCAGGTAATCCATAGTGCCTTCCATGTCAACATTAATTACCTAGGGAAGTTACAACTCAGTTAAGATACAAGTACCTAGGGAAGGAACTCTGCTCTGTATCAATCCTCAAGTGGATATGAAGTGAAATATCCTTTTTCTTTTTTCTTTTTCTTTTTCTCGAAACGGCGTATCGCTTCAAGTTTCCTCGCATGTTTGCCTCGTCTTTCTTTTGACGTTGGCACAATGCAGCCATCACGACACTATCCGTGTACTTAGCCTCCTTGTGCCCGCTGTCCATAGGTCCACCAAAGCCATGGCTGACAATTCACTTCTAATAAACGCCCGTTTTCCATGGATCAGAAACAGCATTTTCATGGCTGTACGGTGGTCAAACATCACTTCTGGCCTATACGGCTGCTGCCGTGCAAGAAACACAATGCTTTTTTCAGAACCACCCATGCGTGCATGAGCACGGTCTCTCTTGTTCCCTGATCCATCAGACTGGGCACGGATACGCTCTGGCAAACCACCTATCTGCCTGCATTTCTCAAAAATGCCTTCAACAAACCAGCATGAGCCATTGGCCAACGCCTTCGTCTTTTTATCCCTATCTCGGTCTTTGCTCTGAAGCAAGACCAGGGCGGAATGGCTGAGTTGAGCCAGTGGTCAACCAAGAGACGTCTTTGTTACTCGGTCGCTCAAGTCTCCCCTTACATCGGTCATGAATCTACGCAAAATACAGCAACCACGTCGGTAAACCACACTGAAAGCAAATGTCAGTCCTATCTCATGATGCTCACTACATGCACTGCTTTGCTGCAAATCAAACTCCCGGTTTTACCAACCTGCATCTTTGTGTTACCACAGGATAACCTGTTGCGTGCGCAGTTCGAACCCGCTGTGGCCGTGTCACGGATCCTCGCCTTCGGCAACCCCATTCCGTCAATCTTGAGAATCCCACACGAATGAGATGCCATCTATACCACAAGTCCATGACCACCAACTGGCCTAGATCAAGGCTAACAATTTTGGTCTGGCAACCCTGCGCGTCCTATCCTGGCAATTGGAGAGTCATTGTGTAGCCCTGGCGCTTCATGGCGGCTGATTGCAGATACCAAATTCATGTCGCAGCCTTCGTCTCATCAACCCCACATTCATTTAAATACTCATCCCAGTGGTATGGATGGCTGACCGACTGTGCAGGACCCCGGCGCCCTAAAAGTCATAGTTATACCGTCGTCACGAACCCGCAATTATAGATCGTTGACTTGCTTATTTTCCACTGATCTGTGGTTAATTGAACGGATAGATTCTTCCTCTCTCTTGTCCACTTTCATGTCTACCTGGCCTGACTTTGAAACCGACTTATACGAGTGTCAACGATCCAGTAGTCCCTCTTGTTGCGCAAGCATCCTCATCAACACCCAACAAATTATATCCAGATTTCTTTGACCGCGCGCAAATTTGACCATCGATTGCACGCCTTTGTCACTGCCTTTGTCATCAGTTACAAATATCCTTCGGACGCTGGTTTATGCCCAAGGGGGTTGGGTGCTTGTGGAGACCGCACACTTAACCGGGACGAACACAAGCAGACTTGATTGAAAGTCCAGTTTGGCCATGTGATTGCATAGCTCTCGACATTGCATACAGCTGTAAACAATGTCAAACTCGCAGGCTCGAAGTTCACTGGCTACTTTATTATGGGATCATCAGAACTTTATCCCCCTGCAGAAGAATCTTGGGGAAGAAGATTTAGTTTTGCTTTTAACTCCTGCTGTTGTTCCCCCAGATCCAAGTCTCGCCAGTGCAACTGACCCTTTTCAACCTCTTGGCCAAGCACTTTCACGGACGCATCCCTGGATCAGGCACGTTCCATATACCAAAAAGTATGGTATCACTGGCACGCATGTGGCATTTATCAAGAAAGTACGAACCGTTGTCTTCGTGCTGAGTGGACTCTCATCCGATGAGGGTTCTTTCCAACTAGAACTCGCCGACATAGTTCGAGAGGTTTGCGAGGAGCGCCCTTTCGCTTTAGTGGCATGCTGCGATGTTCCAAAAAGCAGAGTCGAAGAATACGAGTTCCCAACTGTAGTGCAGTGTTCAGGATATCTGGTACCCGACTTGCAAGCCGTTGCCGTTCTGTTGACAACTGAACAAGCAACTACTTCCGCTAAGCCGACTACCGACGACTCTCCTCCGCCACAAACTTGGCCACTTGTCAAATGGGACTACAATGAAGATCTCCCAGAAACGCACGCCTTATGGGAGACATCTTTGCCTGCCAAATTTCATCTGCATCGGTCAACTTTCGGTTCCCTCTTGAAACGCGATGGCTATGCGATGCACTATATCATTCGTGAACCTCAGAGTGGGAGGGCTGTTGCGTTCTGCGCTACTTTTACGACATTTACAGATAGCAGTGGTGATCGTTTGATTGGATCTATAGCAGCCATCATTGTTCACAAAGATTACCAAGGCCGGGGAATCGGCCGCCGGCTTCACAATGAAGTTATGAGCAAACTAAACAAAATTCGAGGAGTGGGCATTATTCAACTTGGCAGCACATTCCCCAGACTACTGTACGGCTTACCAACTTCCGTGACCAACACGGAATGGTTTGAGAAACGAGGATGGAAGTTGCAGGAGTCTATACCTGGCCATGGCCGGCTTGTTATAGATTGGCTCTTAAGATTTGCCGATTCTCCTGTTCCCGATTTAGCTTCAGCTGGTTTAACCTTCAGGCCCTGCCAGTTCTGTGATTATCAGCAGATTATAGATATTGCGACCAAAGAGTCACAGAGAAGATATGGTTTCGGATGGTACGACCAATACGCCAAAACTATGGACAGCTCCTATATGAATAACATAATCGTTGGTCTTGAGGGAGACAACCTGGTGGCAGCGGCAATAACATACCTTCCCAACGACGGAAGCCCCTGCGGTACAGACGTCCCCTGGCCGGCTGCAATAGAACAAAACATTGGAGGCGTTTCGTGTATCTGCATCAAAGGCAAGTTGCTAGATAATCGTTGAACTCCACTAACTGTCCACCAGATGAAGATCCAGACATGGTTAATCACCGAGACTCAGTAATAACTCGATTACTTCTGGCTTGCCGTCAGAATCTGAGCGATAGAGGGATGGTGGGGATGTTTATTGATGGCAGCAGATATGATGAGAACGTACTGCAGTCGCTAGGTAAGGATGAAACCCAGGCTCCTGTGTCTGCACTTTCTCACTCGTGGATTTATAGGGTTCAACAAATGGGCACAATACAAGGAGGCATGGCGTAAGGTCTGAGACGGAGAATTTCTCCTAAACAAGAGGTTACACGTAAATGACCACCCATTTTAAAACATTAATGTGCGAGAAAGATGTTAAGAGATTCGTCTCGGGCCCAGAAGAATGTCTCGACGAATTCGAACCGCATCTCGACTTTTACGTATAATGCCACAGGCAATTCCTCTCTGGCTACTTATAAGTCCTACCTGTAAAATTGTAGAACGTCCGTCTCCCATTTGAATCTGTATTTCTGTGGGATGTGGTAGCTTATCGGGTAGTGGAAGTGCAAATCATAGCCCTGGAAAGCCAGACGACATGGACTGAATGGTCAGATTTGGAGCAGCATCGCTCCTGATTCTACTATCAGGTTTCCTACTCAATCCCGAAATGAAAATACGCCATACTGATTGTTTCAAGTCGATGGGTTTTAGAAGAAGCTCGGGTCGTCCTGTGAGCGTTATGAATCGTTCCACTGATACAAAGCATCCAGCACAGAATGTCGTTCGCATAAAGTGTCTTCCCAGGCCCGTGTTTCAATATTCACTCGAGAGAGCTACGTGGCTGGCAGGGATGTCCCATAGCGTTGCTCCATCTATCTGCGTTGGATCTACCGTCCATCTACCTACAAGCCAGTATTTGCAGACTATCTCGTTTCCTACATACAAACGATCCCACCTGATCCGATATGGCCCGACTTCGCTGTGGACCTTGCTTACACCGAACATACCATTCATGCTATAGACTGATAGAGTAGTCTTGTATTAGATTCCGCATCTTTATCGCCCTCCCACGGGAACAGGTCGATGTGGAGGAGCAAGGCCAAGCGGGATCGGCTTGTACACTCTATTGGCGTCACTACATGGGTCACCCTCGAGCTGGATGCTGTTTGCCCGACTGTAGCCATACGCAATGGCCTAGTAATATGTTTTGTACTACTCACATTGATGCCGCTTAACCACGTATCCTGCATCCGTTGAGTAAGAAGGGATTTGACTCTTGCTTTGCTTAGTCGACACCTCATCCGCATGTCACACCTGTGTAACCAACAGCTGATACATCCTTTCACTATTTGCTACTTTAGGCTACAAGCTGAACTAGATAACCCTGCAAAAAGGTGGTTTGAGGCAGTGAGATGTAGAAATGTGCCAAACATAACTCACAATACAATAGGCAGATTAAGTAACCCCGGTAAATGTTACACAGCAGATTCTCTACCAAGCAAGGTCACACAAAACATGGAGAGAAAAAACATGTTTATTTGGACTGGTTAAGTCGAAGACGCCTCGACCCAGAATCCGCGACCATATATAGGCTTTCAAAAGGTGATTGAGATCATTGAACAACTTTCTCGTTGGCATGTGTACTGTGGACTGATGCTGAGATAAGACAGCCGTCATAATTGAGACGCATTCTCGCAGTCTAAAAATGGTATACTTTGGCCACGTATAGCTCAAGGGCATATATACCAAGTAGATCCACAGGCAGAAATAGAAACAAACATACGCAAAAACAAGGATGTGTAGACAAACATCGAGAGTCGTACCCAAAACAAGAACTTTTGATTACACCCCTATAACACCCTTACGGAGATAGACGCCTTCCGCATTTTTTTTCAATGACATGATACATTTCTTAGTACAACTCCTTTTTGCCCTTTCCTCATCCCATTCATTATCACATTTCTTAAGCCCATTTGGAGAAGTCAACAGTGTCGGTGTTTGAATCCTGCCCATGTAGTGTTCCAGCCTCTGTATCGTTGGTCGTAGTGGACGACGATAACATCGAGGACCGATGTGAGGTCTGCTCACTCGTACTTGTGAAAAAAGTGGCTACGCTTGTGCGACGGAGGCTCGTGAAGCTGTCACGAACGGTGCTTGCCGGACGCGACAAAGACGCATCGACTGATGGTAAAAGTTGCTGCGGCTGGTGGGCTGGAGTCGTGCCCCCAAGAGACGAGTTTTGCGAAGCCGAAGGCGTCAGCTGCCCAGACTTGGACGGTGTGTATTTCTCCCGTAGCCTCTTAATGGCGCGTAGGCGGCTCCTCCAAGAACTGACATGCTCACCACCTTCGCGATTGGCCCAAACATGAGAGAATACAGAAGCGTTGAGAGCCAAGAGACGGATCAAACCTGGCAGGGCCTTGAGTGACACGATCTTCATCTCCGAGGCCGGTGATATTTCAGGGAAACCGGGCTTGCTCAGAACTTGTACACGATAGAAGGGTTGGCTGTGCTTTGAAGTATCCCTGGCGGCAATGAAAGAGGCCCTAGACGCTGGTGTGATGACAATATGAACAAAATTGAAATCTCCTGGGAACGTATCGAACTTGAAGGGTAGACCTGAGTCGTTGAAGACGATGTTGACAAAGTCATTGCCAATGTGACGCTTCTTCATGGTGCATCTCGGGTCGTGATCCGAGTTCGTGGGCATCTGTGTCGTCACATGGAAAACGATCTCTGTGACACGATCACGCCAGCAGAAAGTATACTGGCCATCTGTATCGAATTCGCGGTCCAATCCATGAGTGTTAAAGGTGGCTCCTTTAAGCTTGGTTAGCGTGCCAAGATTGTTCAGAAACTCCATGTAGTCACTGCTACCCGAGACGTTGCCGAGGATCTCGACTTCGTCAGTTTGGCCTTCGCCAATGTAGATGACGCCAACTTTGTGGCCGTCAACAGTCGAGCTCCGGTCAAAAACTCGAATAGCTCTCTCGACCGCGTCATCTTCAGGTAGCGGGATTGGCCGTGCCAGGTCATGACCCTGCGGGATAGATGACATGAGCTGTACCATGATGTGGCTCGGTAAGATAGTGTTGGTCGAGACCTGTCCTTCTCTGCTGATGTCGACATAGTTTGGCGTTTGATGAGGCGGCGGTGGATCAAAAGTCTCTCGGATTGTGAATGCTGAGGTACCTGAAGGTTGTCTTTTGACAATCTGAGCCCACCCTGTGGTTATTGCCTGTCTGACCGTCACGATACTGTACCCGACCAGCCATCTTTTCTTAACGATCTCACCAAACCGTTCAGAAGTGAAGAGAGGATCTTGAGAAGACTCTTCCACATCGGCGTACGTATATCTTTGCATAAAGTCGATTGAAGTGAGGGCTTGTTCGTTGTCGGTGTTGCCATCCTCGACCTCATTGTATATATTCCTGACAAGCCAACCGACAAGGTTGGCACGATCAGGAAGTTTTAGTGCAAGGAACCAGAACAGAATAACATGGTACGCCAATGCATACACATATTGGGGTAGATCGTCAGTTGCACTTGGATGTACAGCGTCCGGAAGGCTCGCAGTTGAAGCAGCTGGCGTTGATGGTTCGCTCGCATGACTGTTCCTGTTGGAATTTTTCCTGTCCCGCACTGACTGCAGATATCGGATGCAAATACCGAACACAATCTTGTACTCCTCTTCTCTGAAATTGACATACACATGGTGTAGACGACTGAGGCAGGCCAGAAACTCAAGAATGTGGATCGAAACATGGGGTTGCGTGATGATAGTGGACATCTTGGTCAGCAGCTGAACCAGCGACTTGCTCGTTGAAAGCGGCAGTTCATGGCAGCATATAGACAACGCGTGAATGCAACATTTTGCACTTCGTTCCCAAGTAGCAATGCCATGGACAAAGGCCTTCACTATTTCGTCCTCTTCTCCCTTTTGAAAGTGATCATGGTAACTGAGGATCATGGTCAGACTATGGAAAAGGCAAATCGCCACATCAGCCCGCCGCAAGCCTGATGCGTTGGGCGGTTCTTGGAAGGTATTTGTTCTGATTTGCTCACAGATAAGTCTTCGAAGCTCTTGTATCTGCGGAATCGCGTCTCTGAAGATGGCATGATTGCTCAGCTGCGAAGGAAGGTGAACAAGAGCAAAACTGTATACCTCCCAGTCGCTACCGTGTAAGAGGGACAGAACGGCCTCCAGCCAGTTTGCCATGTCGAGAGCAGCAGTCCTAGCGCCACCTATTTGCTTTTCAATCTCTCCCTCTGGTTCTGGTTCTGGTTCTGGTTCTGGTTCTGGTTCTGGTTCTTCTAAGTGATGCTCTTCTGGCTCAGCTTCTACATCGGGTTGGTGCGAGACCAAAACTGGACTGAAGACACCCGTGACAGATTCAGGCAGAGCTTCGGGGTCTGGGAGACTCCAAAGCTGGTGATATCGAGCTGCACTACCAGCACTTCCCATCAGGCCACTTCCAGCAGCAACACTGGCGGATCGCATTGGCGCCCCCCTTTCGTGTTGCCCTTGACTGAACGAAACTCCGCGAGCAGATCTGGATGACCCGCCATGCTCATTCCGTAGCAAGCGTATGGATTGTGCAGCCTCTTCAGCCTGTTTCTTGGCACGAGTTTCGGGGGTTCGACACAACGCAGGAGCGACAAAATTGGTCTCGAGGGTTTTTGTAATGAAAACGCGATTAGCCCAGTCAGCACGTAGCCTAAACAAAAGCTTCATGGCAGTTAAACGCGCATCGACCTCGCAATGATTTGATTTCACGATGTTGATTAACGCATAGTACAGTCTCAGAGACTTCTCAGTGTCGAAATCCATAGTTTGAACAAACATCTTGACATAGCCTTTCGCCACCACGTTTGAAGGAGATTGTTCCTGTGGCAAATTATCATCGGAGATGGCATGAGCGAATGGATTTGGAGATGCTGATGATGAGATTGGCGATTTGAGTCGATCACCAATCACAATACCCCTCAGGGCATCAACAATATAATCGAATAGCTCCATATCACAGGACACCACAACCGAAACCATGAGCGCCATGATGCCTTCAAGAACGATAACGTCGGTTTCCTCAGCAACATCTTGAAGAATACTCTTTGCCAGCTGAGGAATGAAGCTCTCATCAGGATCATCACCCACTAGATCCACAACTTCATAAGCGTCCATTATTGTTTCCAATGCCCGAAGTCTAATCTGAGATGACCGATCTCTGTTGCCGAAGAAACCCTTCAGAACCAAAGCCAGATTCTCCTCCCATTGAAGGTCTGATGGAGAGCAACATCTGAACAGCTGGAAGTAGTTGAGAACTGACGACGCCGTTTCGTCGGGGAGAAATTGGTGGACCTCGGTAAGGAAAGAAACTACAGTCCCTCGTGGTACGAATACATCGGATTTCTGATTGATAAGAACGTCAAGCCGCTGAATAAGAATGATAAGTTCTCGGCTCAGCGCCCCTTCGGGTTTGTCGTCTCTGACAGGGCTACGAAGGCCATCGGACTCATGGAGCCCAGGGATGGCTCGCTTGGAGCAGGTTGCGGCCGCCTCAAGTATTACTGACCAGTCCTCGTCGAGTATTAAGCGATGCATGTTTCCTTCCCCATCGTCAAACAGAGCGTTGAGAAGTTGGAGGATGGCAGTTAGGGTTTTGATAGAGGACCCAGTTCTTGCAATGGTAGCAAGTCCATCGGCCAGCAACGCGAAGGGGATGTTTGGATATCCATTCTCGGGGCTTTTGGAAAGGAGTTTCTGTAGTACGGCTAGAGCTCCACGTATTTCCCTGTTGACATCTTTCTCCTTGGCACCGTCTGCTGGGCTGTTTCGCAGGATATCCAACAGGATGCGAACGGTCGCCTGGCCGTTATGACTCTTGAACAGATTTGAGAGTGTGTTCCATGCATCTTTTTGAAGGCTCCCCACCATGCAATATATAGAGCCGAGCACTTGAACACAGCCTCTCAGCTTGTCTTCTGGGATGGATCCAAACGTCACAGTGGCATCAACGACTGCTATACTTGACCGGAGGTCTTCCTCCACGCTGGTACTCATGCATATTGAAAGCAGCCGGTCAATTAATCCTGATACGGCAGATGCGTCTGCATTGTTGAAGCTGAATTTGATGACGTCGACGAGAAACCCGAATAATTGAGCAAGATTCTTTTCTTCGCCCGGAGCTACAGCGCGATTCCGAGTTGGGCCCTTTGAGGTCTTGGACACTTTCCTCCTGGCCATGCGCACCAAATTGTAGGACTCCCAAAGCCACTTGGTTAGCAGAGGTATGAGCTCGTAGTCGAAGCCCGTCAAGACACGACCCCTTCGAGTGAGGTCCACAAGAGCAGCCAGTTGAAGATGGAAATCCTCGGAATTCGCAGGTGCTGACAGTGTCGTGAAATACTCTTGGCGCTCAAGGTCTGAAGAGTCTTCATGTTTCACGCACTCCGTCAAGAGCTCCCAGCCGGCAGTCCGTGTTGCTGCAGGTTTTGCAGGATCGATCAGGTCCTTTGCGGCATACCAAATATCCAGCACAGGATTTAGAGGATACTCAGAAATTGCGTATTTCAGTGAATTGGCGGCGGCGATGCGTTCATTTGGTGAACCGTTCTTTAGCAACTCGAAGGATTCCATATGACTGGCAGATAGCCCGTAAGGCGGGTTCGTAGAAACGACTGGAGGAGGAGCATGAACGAACTCGGCAATCGGCAAGTTGGTTGTGGATGAAGGCGAAGCTATAGACGGCGACGACTTGGAGAGCTTGGAACTTGTTAGACCCCGCAGAACATGGGCAAGGCCACCCTGACGGGACGTATCTGGGGATGATGGACCATCTCCTGGCTGTGGTGACATGTGCTCGTGTGAAGTTTCGTTGGGGTCTTGGTGACTAAGTGAGGCTAGACGGCGGAGCATGTTAGCAGAGGAACTGAAGCCCGCGCACTAAAGGCTGCGTCATCGGTAAGGCAAGGCAGAACAGGTCGGTCGATATGGAGCAGAAGGGCAATATGGATGAAGCAAGCGATTGACGAGAGGTTGGTGGGCACACAAAATATCGAAGAGCTCAGGTGTTTAACGAGGCGGCCAGACAAGACAGAGCAAGCAAATGTCTTGTATCGATCGTATCGTGCGTGGTGTGGGTGCGTGCGACAGACGGAACGGCGTCTCGGACGTAGTATGCAAATGCAATAGGTACGATATGGGCAGACGGTGCAGGCGAGTCTCACCAGCGAAACATGTGCTACCTAGGCCTAAGAGGGGCCTGTGAGAGGTCGTCGATGTGTACGGTTTGAGTCGTTTTCATTAAATAATCAGTAAGAACGGGCCGTGGGGATCGACAGCGCAGCGCAAGAGGGCATATGTTTTGTTGATGTCAAATCAGGAAAACGAGTGTGACGATGATGATAGCGATAGATAGATAGGTCTAATCCAAAAAGCGCGGAGGTGGATGAAGGTCCGGTTCTGGATTCTGGGCGGGGCGGGCAGATCGACAGACTTAGCAGAAAAGACACGGCAGAGAGAGATGCAAAAAGGCGATATTGTACGGGTTAGTCCATGAGGCGGTCGATCAATGATTGCGTGATAAGCACGAGCGTACAGAACAAGCAAAACGATGAGTCCAGGTTAGACAAAGTTAGTAGCAAGGTTTAGATAGTAGACAAGCAGAAAAGAAAAGGTAAGTAAGTTGCAGAAAAGAGAGAAGGAGGCTGGAACTTTGGAAGATCCAATGGTGGTTAGGTTCAATGTAGAGTCTACCCAACCCAGCCCAGCTAAGTTAGACAGCTCAACGAGAACGGCAGCTAGATGGATGCAGGGCAGATCGATTAAGCAGGCTCTCAACTAATAAAAGCTTCGTTTTCCCCTTACATAAGCCAAGACGGCGTGGACAGATGACCCCTTGGTGACATTTCAATGGTTGCTTTACAGACAACACGCGAGCAGCCCAGGGATTTCATGTACGCCATGCCACCAAGCTGTAGGCGGTAAGGTACAAGAGGCCAATCGCGCCAATCCCAAACAATGGGAGCGACCCTGAGGCCAGAGAAGGATAGCATCCTGTCTCTTAGCTACAGTGTACCTGCAGTATTGTGTTTGATCGAGGTCGTATCCGGGTACCTATATTCTCGCTAAGTAAAGGGAGGAATGCTCAATACCAGGCAGTTGGGTGTCATTGTTTGACTTGGTAACGAACCGATGGGATATATACTACTTATACTGGATATGAAGAACGTATATGTTGTAAGTCTATTAGTCTGAGACTTAATCTAGTACTTTTCCACCCAGTACACCAATTCTAAGAACACCCGCTTCTTGGGTGCCCGCTCACTTGGGAATTTTAACATCCGTGATTCCAGAAATATATATGTTGTATATTTTTTTATATTGTTTCAATAGCTTGGAGATCTTACTCTTATCTGTGTCTATTAAGACCAAGGCTCAAAGATCCTCGCTGGTAGGATGTGAGATTTGTTCCCAAGATATGGACTGGTCGCGAGTGCCAACTTGTTGTGACAATGCATATTCAAGTACTGTACATTGCCAGGTTCTTTAAAGACGAAACACTCTAATCGAATGAAACATGAACCAAAAAAGAAAAAAGAAAAAAAACCTGTTCCGCCGAATTTCTATGGAGAAATCAGCACTTGCAGAAACCTCATTTCCAACGGCTGTATTTTCGGGAAAGGCGGGCGGTGATAATTGATGAGCACCGCCCATTGCAACATCTACTAAGTGCCCAGGTAGCAGAAAAGTTGACCTCTCAAGTCTTAGTGTACAAAAATAAACAGCCTAAAGAGTACAGTCTGAGTAGCATAAGCTGACCTACTAATTTCATCTCTTATGCTTTCAGCCGCCAATTCTTCCGATACCCTGAGGATCAGGTCAATCAATTAGTTGGGTAAACCGGAATTATCTGTGTTTTTAACAGTATTTCTTAGTAGGTTCTCTCACCCCACATTTTGGCTGCCAAACACCGTTGCGTGAGGAAAGCCAATGGTCGAACATCATACCTACTATTTACCAATTACGGGGCACTCTGCTAGGCAACCAGGCGGCTTATTAACTTTTACTGGACGTTATACCGACAAAGAGCTTTCCGTTAGCGGACCAAGCTCTGGAGCCCGCTAAGAACAGCTGCGGTACCTGAAGATTAGTAGCTTATTGCTACCGCTTTTGAGGCCATCTATTGGTTAGGCCATTGCCAGCTTAGTACTACCTAAACATGCCGCCAGTGGAGGTAGGGAAAAAATCCATGGTCGCCGACTGCGAATTTGTTTGTTAGCTTTCTCAGCTACAACCTCTAGACCAAATCCTTCCACATCACCACCGCTTCTTCTATTCTTTCTTTTTTTCGTCTGTCTTCCACCTGTCCCTTCCTACAGCCTCTTCATCTCAGCACATACCCATCATGGCAGCCGATATTGGTCATATTGCTCAACTTCTTGATGCAACTCTTGATCCTACAGAGCATCGCAAAGGTACTTGATCTCGTCACTCCCTGTCGTTGCCCCGCGGTTTGGAAGCTAATAAACAATCTTCTCCAACAGCCGAGAACGCCCTCAAGCAGGAGGCTGCTAAGCCTCAGTATTCCCTCAGCCTTCTCAACATTGTCAACTCCGATACCCTACCACTAAAGACCCGGCTGGCTGCCGCCCTGGCCTTCAAGAACTTCATCCGAACATCCTATGTCGTGCGTCTTGCCCCTCTCGATCGATCGTTTCCGAAATGCTAAATCTTGAATCTTGGTATAGGACGAAGAGGGCAACTACAAGCTACCTCAAGATGAGGTCCAAGTCATCAAGGAACGTCTAATTGGCCTCATGATTTCTTCACCGGCCAACATTCAGGCCCAGCTTGGTGATGCTATTAGTGTGATCGCTGATTCTGATTTCTGGCGACGATGGGATACCCTCACACAGGTTCGTTACTATTCCATCCATGCAGTCGTTTACGTTTTGTGCTGATCTGTTTTGCAGGAGCTCGTCAGCCGATTTTCTGCCACTGATCCCAAGGTCAACGTTGGTGTTCTCGAAGTTGCACACTCCATCTTCGCTAGATGGAGACCCTTGTTCCGTACAGATGAGCTCTACATGGAGATCAACCATGTTATCGAGACATTTGGTCAGGCTTTCCTTGAGCTTCTTGTGGTAAGTCTCGATAACTAGAACTGTCAGCTCCATTTTACTTATTATTTTCCTCCCTACGCCAGACAACCGACAAGAAGATTGCCGAGAACAACGATAAGAAGGATGTGTTGCACGGCTGGTTCGAGACTCTTGATCTGCAAATCAAGATCTTGCACGATATGTCTTGCCACGATCTACCTCCTATTTTCGACGAGAACCTAGGCAGCATCTCCGAACTTCTTCACAAGTATCTCACATATTCGAACCCATTGTTGGAAACCGACGAAGACGACGAAACGAGCATAGTCGATACTGTTAAAGCAGATATTTGCGAGGTTCTCGAACTTTTTACTGTTAAGTTCGATGAGGACTTCTCCAAGTATTGTCAACCCTTTATCGAGAAGGCCTGGAATCTATTGTCGTCTACTGGCCCCGAGACGAAGTACGATGTGATCGTCAGCAAGGCCCTGCATTTTCTAACCGCTATTGCTTCCTCCGCACAACACTCTGGCATCTTCAACAGTGAGGAGGTCTTGACCCAGATCGTGGAGAAGGTCATTCTGCCCAACGTCGCGCTTCGCGAGTCGGATCTTGAGTTGTTTGAGGATGAGCCGATCGAGTTCATCCGAAGGGATCTCGAAGGCTCTGATACCGACTCACGACGACGATCTGCCACTGACTTCCTCCGCAAGCTCCAGGAGCGATTTGAAGCTCCTGTCACCACAGTAGTATCCAAATACATCAGCCACTATCTCTCCCAGGGTAGCAGTGATTGGAAGGCTAAGGATACAGCTATCTATTTATTCCTTTCCATTGCTGCCAAGGGCGCTGTGACTGCTGCTCAAGGTGTCAAGACAGTGAATCCTCTTGTCAATGTTGTCGAGTTCTTCGAGCAACACATTGCTCAGGATCTCATCAACTCGCAGGGCGTCGAGCATATCTCCAAGGTGGACGCAATCAAGTATCTCTACACTTTCCGAAGTCAGCTGTCCAAGGAGCAATGGAAGGTGGCTCTGGGCCCTCTGATCCAGAACCTCAACTCAGACAACTATGTCGTCTACTCATATGCCGCCATTGCGGTAGAGCGTGTGCTGTTCCTTACGGACGATGCTGGTAATGCCATGTTTCCCCGCGCCGACATTGAGCCCTTCGCCAAGGACCTTCTCACCCATCTCTTCAAGCTCATCGAGAAGGAGTCTAGTCCCGCTAAGTTGCAGGAGAACGAATTCTTGATGCGCTGCGTCATGAGAATTCTGATCGTCATCAAGGATGGCGCCACCCCTCTGCTGGACAATGTCTTGACCCATCTTATCCTCATCACCAACGTCATGAAGCAGAACCCCAGCAACCCTCGTTTCTATTACTATCACTTCGAGGCTATTGGTGCTCTTGTACGATACTGTGCTCCCAGCAATGCGGCTCTTTTCAACGAGAAGCTGTGGAGCCCCTTCCATAACATCTTGGTCGAGGACGTCACTGGTAAGTTGAAACAGCCGCATGTCAATCTATAACTTGCTAACATGTTCCCAGAATTCATGCAGTACGTTTTCCAGATCCTCGCTCAGCTATTGGAGTCTAGCCCATCCGAGACCATTTCGGATAACTACAAGGCCCTGCTAGGCCCTCTCTTGAGCCCTACTCTTTGGGAGACTCGAGGCAATGTTCCGGCGTGCACTCGTCTCTTGTCCGCTGTCATCCCTCGAGCATCGCAAGCGATTCAAGCTGAAAACCAACTGGAGCCTGTTCTTGGCATTTTCCAGAGACTTCTGAACTCAAAGAAATCCGAGTTGCTCGCCTTTGATATCCTTGATTCCATCATCAAAACTTTTGAGCCGTAAGTCCCAAGTCTACACCGCATTTTACAATTACTAACATCTCATCAAGCGCTGGATTGGAGCAGTACTTTGCCACAATTCTTAGGCTGATCTATACCAAGCTTCAAGGCACTCCCTCTGATGCGTTCAAGCTCCGCTTTGTTCGCTTCTACCACCTCGTCTCCGCTCGCCTCGAGGTGGGTTACGGTGCTGACTACTTCATCAAGCAGTCCAACACGATCGACCAGGGTGTTTTTGCTCAAGTTTATCCTGCCTTCGTTCTGGCCGAGACTGAGCGACTTGCTCGTCCTGTAGACAGAAAGGTCGCCGTTGTGTCGCTGACAAAGACCCTGTGTGACTCACAAGCCTTCTCTCAACAGTTCATGAAGGGCTGGGCCAACAGCTGCCGCAAGCTACTGTCGCTCCTAGTAAACCCTCCCACTGTAAATGTTGGTGGTGACGAAGTTGTTGCCGAGGCAGATGTCGACGACATCGGCTTCGGCATGTCATTCACTGCACTCAACACCTGCAAGCCTTTGGCCAAGGATGATTTCCCTGAGATCCTTGATGTTACCAAGTGGGTAAAGGAGTACATGGTGAGCGCCAATCAGCGACACGGTGGTGCTGTCGAGGGCTTCATTGGTGCGCGACTGAACCCCGAGGAGCAAGAGGCCATTGTCAAGTACATTCGATAGAGCATCAAGATCTCTCTGCCATTACGAGCGATATGTGTAAAATGAAGAAGAAGAAAGATGAGGGAGCGATTCTGTGTGCTCTGCTGTGAAGGGGGCCTGGAGATAGGATTTGCTAAGGATACCAGCGCCCAAAAAGGGTTCACGAATGCAGTGGATTAATTGATTGCATCAAAGATAAAGAGCTAGACAAGAACGTCCCAGCTAGAAATAATAAATGTCACAAAGTACCTCGAACAGTACAATAGAAGTATAGATAGATACTACGTATCTTAACCCCTGGTGGCGGGTGTTAAAGGATTGCAATCGTTAACTGCGGAACTGTGCGTGGTTCCAAAGTTATAGTTACCTAGGTAAAGATGCTCGCTCTCTCGATGTGTCCCTAAATAGCACCTTTGAAAATGTAGGCGATGAGTGATATTCGCGGCATGGCCACGCTTCGAATACTTAGCATACAACTCTGGCCAAGAAGAGTCTATCTAAGTATGCCTATTTAACACCAACATACAAACACCGATCCATGCTTACGGAGACCAAAACAAGTCACCCATTAACAGAAAACGCCTAGGGCCATGAAACCAACGGTCCCTTCATCTCCATCATAAGAATCGTCATAACGATGCCATTATTCGGTATCGAAATCGTGCAAAGCATTCAAGATGCACCAAAACTGCTCATATCGAAGTCTCTTGTAATTGTCCCGTGGCAAAAACAGAGTCAAATATCTCTTTAACATGATCGAAGGATCATGGAGCCGGACAGCCGTCAAAATATTCCGAAACATTGTCGCTCGTCGAGGTTACGTGTTCAAAGAAGCACACCATCTCTGCTGTTGACGCTAATGATGTTATGCCATCCAAATTAAGCGTTTTGATTTCAAGCGTCGGTCTTGGTCTATAGTCGAGGAGATGGATCCTCACAGGCTTAGTGACCGACATGAAAGGGGCGTGTACTAGAGGTCGACCTCGCTGCTTCCCCGGGAACTCCTCCCACCAGGGTTCGTCTAAACAAAGAGTAAGCAGCTGCTTCTTGATATTTTCGGGTAATGTAAGTGAAACTCACCTTTTGGTGGCAGTACTCGATGAGGACATGCGTTTATCTCCGCTCGACTTGACTGAAGAATCATCCGATACCTTGGCAGGTGTTGTAACTTCTAGCCTGGCCATATTGGCGATCAAATGAGGTGTACTGTTGGTCCGCTGTGTGGGACTCGGTCTGGTTTTAGCATGTGCTGTATGGGGTCGCATTGGGGGCGATTGTTGTAGTATGGGAGCTCTCGACACAGAGGAACGGGCAGATGGCGACAGAGGTGCTGGGCCACCACGGTCAGCAATGAATTGGAGTGCCCGCTGCGTTGTTGAGGGTATCAAAGCTGGCCCTCGCCGGTCAGGTAGGCCACCATACGCGTCTTCGTCCGAATCGTCCGAATCACTGTCGTCTTCGTCGCTGGAACTTTCAGATGCCTCGAAAGCGCTCCGCATTGCCATTTGCTGAGCCCGCTCGGCCCTTTCCCTCTGCTTTATCTTGTCATCGGCCTCTCGCATCAATGCGTCAAAACGAGCCAGAGAGCTCAATTTCTCCTCCCCAGGTACCTCCCGCTCTGAGCCAGGAATGCACCGCATTTGAAAAGCTCTGTCAAGAATAGTCTCACGTGGTCCAGGCGGAGAGCTGGATTCAACTGTGGCAATGGAGGGGTGTGGTGGTTGAGAGCCAATACTGCTGCGTCCTCGGATTGGCGAGCTCATTGTCGACGATCTGCCTTGAGCTGATGTCCAACCTTCAATAAACTCCCCTTGATAGTCCCCTGCAGTTGTGACAGGAGATGGTAGATCAGTTGGAAGGACCGTAGTATAATGCTGGCCCGGGATAGGAAAGTTCATCTGCTGTATTGGGAAGTTGTTGCTCGAAGGGGAAGAGACGTCACTGCGTTTCGATCGTAGACTGGGCGATTCGGAGCTGATGGTGAGGGGTCGTTCTCTAGTTGTAGTCGTGGTTGTTGCTGTAGATTGAGTAGTGGTAGAGCTTTTGTGCTGAAGGCTTCGTAGATCCGAACGGCCGGATTGGTTCCCACTGGAAGGTCGGGAGAAGAATTCGGAAGTTTCACGAGACATGGACGCAAACGGATTTGAGAATTGGGGCGACATGGGGCTGTCTGGGCTCATGGGCGACTTCCTGGAAAGAATGTTGCGCGCCCACTCGTGTAAACTTAGATGATGATCATCCGGGGGCGTGCGAAACCAGAGAGTTGTTGCGTTAGCCTCTTTGCTCGAAGATATAAGACCGGCAGCTCGACTTGAACGGCGCTTTTTTTCTTTATCGGTGATAGAAATGACGAGAGTTGGAAGAACGGGTCCTTGTTTTCGATGGTTGATCTGCTGGACCTGGCAGTCTGTAATAGAGTTTATCGGCCATTGTTGGATCGGTTCAGTGTCCTCCTAGAATTACAACTAGGTCAGTCGGGAGGGCTAAAACAAAAGCGTCGGAATGGAGAAACAGGCGTAATTGTGCTTGGAGCCATTTGTACCTTGTGTTTGTAGATGAGAATGCAGGCTTCTTCTATAGGCAATTTGGGGAAAGATCTGCCACCACCAAGACTGTTATTGCGACCGTTGGATATCGACTGTGATTGACCAAGGCCAAGTCTGGCGTTACGTCGTCCCACCACAACATATCGTAGCTTTTCATGTCAAAATCAGTAAAGGTGCGGAGATGATTGAATGCCGACAGGTGATAGAGGGGACTAACCTTCCAAACAGCTCTACCAAGAATCTGGCCCCGTTCGGGGGGGACCATGAGCATTCCTTCCAAATTATCCATGCTGGTTTGAGTGCAATGAAAAAGAAATCACGATGCAGGTTTTGCTCAGGGGAATCAAAAAGTGCCAAAAAGGAAGGGGAGAAAACAACAGAGCGAGCGATTTCAAAGTCCCATCATGAGAAGGGTATCATGGGCGTGGGTGAGGGCGTATTAGGGTACGAGATAACCCGTTGAGATACGGGGGGAAAGACGATGGACAAATAGACTTCAATAAACAAAACAATCAGAGTACAGCCAATCGACAGCGAGGCGAGCGCAAAACAAAGATGAAGCTGGAGAAATCGTTGACGTGGAATGCAGAGAAGAAAAATAGAAGAATCGAAAGATCCAATGGTGTCGGTGGGAAGCGGATGCAAGCTAAAGGGGACTCGGCCGGAGAATGGAGGTTCGGCAATGAGCTTTCAGTAGATGCCTGGAGGGTAGGAGGTACTGGGTACTCTGTACAGATGCAGGTACTGTACGTACTATAACCGTCCCACGTTGTAAGGTTGGTAGTGGTAGGTAGGTCAGCGCGTAGGGAGTCTAGTCTAGGCCGTTGTCCAGTGCGAGAAGGAGAACTAATAAGTTGGAGCAACTGAGAAGAAAATCTTAGCGAAGGTTGCTTAAAGTTTGGTTCTGCCGTGTCTGATATGATTTTTACGGTAGGGGCCTGGGCAGTTCAAAGTAGGGATTGACTGATTAATCAACTAAATGTACATACCTACTTGGGTAGGTAGGTACAGTATGGTACTGATGTTTAGTTGCTTCCTTCTTCCCTTCTTCCATTGGATTGGATTTGTTTAACCGACCGTGACCGACCCCTGCCTTTTCTGGTTGATGGAGATGGATGGGACGGATGCGGGAGGAGGGGACCATGCTGAGATAGTCTGAGCTTATCCATATTGGATGAGACATCCATGGTTAGCACGAGGTTCACTAGAGCGAGACCCCACCATGATGGAAGGCCGGGGGGGAAAGTGCGAGGGGTGATGCGGGTGGACTGGTGCTAAGGCAGGTACGAAGGAAACTTGAACAGGGAGCCAGGCGAGATTAACGTCTCGAACAGAAATGGAAGGGGAAGGAAGCGACAAGCCTCAACATCAGCAACGTGTTTCCCTACTAAGATAATTGACTTTGCCGTCGGAAATGTCGTGAAATAGATGTTGCAACTACAACTGCAACTACCCAACAAGGCAGTTATGGATACTGGCCTTGCATCATGTATGGCTACAAACTTTCGGCTTAGCTCAGGGACACAGCAAAAGTTGGTTTTAGGTGGGAGGACTGAGCGCATGCCCCCATGTTGCAAGGACAGATTCTGTAAAACTTAAAAGTTACTACATATCGATATTACAGTAGCACGCGACGTTATGACTTACATACATCAGATCTTGCAACTCGCTGCAGTAGCATCAATGCATCAATGCATATCAAAGAGCATTGCAACGGTTGGTTGGTCCGTTGTCTATAGACTTTCCACTTACGGACAATTCTTGAGAAGCTACTAAGGTAGTCTAGTCAGTAAGTGAAGCAATTAGTACTGACTCGGGCAATGCCATCATTTTGTGCATAACAATCAACCATTATTGCACTGAGACCTGCGCTTGGAAAACAGTCGATCGTTACAGATATATTTCAGCAGAATGATCGATCATCTGTTCTCGCAACCTTATCCCATGATGCATAGACCTAGGCTGGGTACTGTAGTAGTGAAGTGGGCATGCCCTGAATCTAAAAGAAATAACAAAGGATTCAACACAGTATAAAGCTCTTTCAGGTGGAGTAAGCCTCTGTAATAAACCACGACTCAGGGTCGTGCCTCTTTTGTAGCAGATTGCCAGATTGCGTCTGCAAAAGCTGCATTAGTTCGATCGCTCTCATGTATGTACAAGTGTAACTAGGTACCTACTAAGTAAAGCCATGACCTAACAACCTGAATCCACTTGGCTGCTTTTGCCACAGAGCAGACTTCCTTTGCGCGCCGTCTTTACTCTTAGTTTCACCTGGATGCTCTACTAACGCTTTATTTCCATCAACTTTTGATTGCTCGGGTGATCGTCCAACTACGGTCCAAGCTACTCTACTAGAAGCACATATCTTCCGGTGTGTATTAATTACTATCTGTTTTCAGGGGCAACACTGTCTATACCATACTGATGCTGGTTAATAATCCGATGTAGCGGGATCTGACCCAACAACTTTGCTCGACCCTGTGCATTAGTACACAGTACGTGCGGCCTGTGCTTGAGACATGATTAGTTACTTTGGGGTCTCTCCCGTAGGAAATCAAAATGCCAACGCCAACATGCCCATGTCCGTGTCCGTGCGTGTTGATCCATGCTTGGACGTTTCCCAGAGTATGGTACGGTACTGTCCGCAGTCTATGTCATCTACTATGTAGTCATGTACGGATACTACATACAGATAGATATGCTGATACAGATCGAAAAAGCAAGGGCCTACGTTGCCGCAATGCTTTGCAGCTAAGTTTCCGGTAGATGAAAGAGGTTGAAAAACGAAACAACTCCAGCGCTGACTGACTCAAACGGTCTCTCCTATGCGGCTGATGTTTTCCGCAATAACTGACACTCATTAAATCATACGCCACGGGCCTCGCAAAGATTCATGGTGGTCAGCACTGGATGAAAGCTAAAACACTGGCTCTGTAACATCGCGCTTGCAGGCTTGCTTTGTTCATCGGAGATATGAACTATCATTACCTATCCCAAGTCGCTGTACTCTGTACACAGTACGAAGAGAGACAGTCGACAGTCAACCGAGCGAGACGCGGCGCCGGCCCATCCCGTGCTGGCTCTGAGATCTCGGAGCCAAAATTCAACTCCTGAATTAATATTGTGACTAACGTCAATCCAAGGAAACGAGTCTCGGTTACAACGCGCTCAAGCCAACCAGGGCATATTGACTACCAGTATGTATCTAGTATTCAGTGTACACATACTTTCGAGTGCCGACATGACATGCATGCAGGAACAAGGTAAATCACAGGCCTGGGAAGAGTTGACTGACCCTCTCGACGTCTGATGGACCCTGACCGTTTACACAGGCTTATATCATGATGGATACACAATCGGATACAGAAATGTCGGCGGCCGGTCCCAGTCCTGTTGTCCTTGGCTTTCGCTTTCGCTCGCACAAGGGGCAGAGGAAATAACAATGGAACTCCCAGGATGGTTCAGGGTCTCAACATGACATTTGACATCACCATGTCAGCACCCTCTTCCCAAAGCAGCTGTCATCTCCATCAAGATTGCTTACGACCATCAACTACCGAGCGGTTCCTTGTTGGGATTATCTCATCCCTTGTTCGAAACAATCCTTGAGATATTGGAGAGTCATGATGAGATATCACAGGTTCTTTTCTGAACACTTTCTCGGCTCTCTTTCAAAGCCGTCGGGAAGCCAGACTCTTTACGTCTTACAGCAAGTATGCACATACTTCGGTCCTTTGTTTGCACCTCGGCGGTGCTTAACCTCCGCCTTGTTGTGCACGTCCTCCTGACATGGTGCTATGCTCTAGCTTCAGGGGTTCAGGTCTGCGTGGCTCGATTATGCACCGATCATCCAAGCATCGACAAGGGTATCAACAACCCTAGCAACCCACCCTAGGGGACAAATGGAGCCTTGACAGCAGTCAAACCCCACATCGCGATACCGCACCCTACGCACTTTTAAGATGGCAGGACGGAATAGACGAGTACCACCGCCAATTATGAGGAAATACCGCGCTTTGGTTATTTCGTGTGTCCGAAACTCTTCGGCACCTTGGGCAACAAAGCTGGCTGGCTTCTGGCATCGTGCGGTACGGCCAGCAAATCTCCTAGGTTTAGCACAAGGTTTCCCAAAAACCTTTCCGAATACGTGCTGCTTCAGTTGCAACTATCAGGTCCCGCTCGTCTAATTTATTGAACACAATCTTGATATTGATAGATATCGGGCTGCGAACTCTATATCCAAAGGATGCTCATTCTTTTATCAAAATCGATAGTGTCTCACCAGTTATTCAAATGATACTCATTGTGCCTTCCTCTTTATGCTTGCTCATCGGCTAGGCACAACAACATCTTATAGACAGTGAGTAATAGTATATTGAGGCTCGATTCAGTTCCTCGAATGCACTGGCTCTCGCTTGTGCTCTGGTCCCCATCTTCAGCACAACACACGCGGCTAATATTGCCACCACCTCAGATCTTGGGATTTTGACACTTGAGCACATGCATATCGATCCAGTTAGCCCTCTCCACTATCGAAGCAAGACGACTAGAAAGCTCAGTCATGTCGCCGATCGTCTCGCCCTGACTAGGACATAAACGCGAATCAATATCGTCTCGGCAAACGTAAAGTTGACGGATTTCCTATTCAGATTCCTTGCAAACATGTTCCTGACCGCCCATCGCCCAGCACAAACCTTGAAACTGACTGTTGAATGTTCGGCTACCTGCACATGGGATACGACGTCAAATCGCGTCAACTCCACCATAAGTTGAGGCTGTGGTATGCTGGCACCGGTCTTTATAACGCACAAATGGTGTGCCTTTCCGTGCTTGATATGACCATCACCCGTATGCCCTGGTCCCAGCATTGAACGCAGATTGTGTACTGGGGGTCATGCAGGTACGGTACTCCCTCAACTGGGATGAGGCTCTGGTTCACGAGCTAGTCCAGCTTGCTCAGCTCTTACATAGTACGAGTGTCAGCAATAGGCCACACTAGGTGCAATCCTGACGGATATGTGCCTGTTCTTGGTTAATTATTCAAAGTTTCCACTGACTTGCTCCCTCGTCCCGTCTATCTCTCCACAGAAACTCCACTTACATATCATGAAGAGGTTTCGTCTCCACATGTCAAAGTCAACGAGCAGCCTCTCGCTTCATCAACTTATACTCGGAAGCGAATCAAGATCCGGGTGACTGATCGTTATTCCTCCAATGCTGGTGTAAGTTTATGGTTGGTATGAGTCAAGGGCCAAGGCCTAAGTGGTTTAAATATTACCAAGCGTGATATGTTATAGAAAGTGGTACATGGCTATAGAGTCTTTGTCCTGCTAGGATTAGGAGAGGAATTCTGTATTTATGTTATAGCCCTTAGCTTGTTTAGTTATCCTCTGAAACGTATGATTGTCTTGCACTTCACGCTTATTCCCCATCCCTGCCCAACAGAAACTCCTCCATTCCAAAGACCATGCATCAACTCTATCTTTCGTCTCTATCCCATGTGTTAGCATCGTTAGCACGATTCTGAAGGTATCGAGCTCGAATTTCAACGCTATGCGATTTGTTGGTCCAACTTTGCGGTTGTTAGTTATCGGTTTGTTTAACCGTTGCAAAGGCTACTCACATTTTCAGTCGGCCATCGTCTCCGCAAGATGCTATGACGTATGGATCGGTAGGATTCCACGCAACAGCATTACAACGAGGGTGATGCCCAGGCAGCCGTTCTATTGCCGCGCCGGTGTTCTTGTGCCATATTAGAATATTCCCATCCTCGCTGCCGCTCACGACAAAACTCTCGTTGGCTCCGCCAAAAGCGCTGCGTATCATGTAGGCACCACCTGTGTGCCCGAAGAATTTCTGCACCGAATTACGCGTCACAAGGTCAATAAGCTGGGCCTCGCCGTCGGATTTGTTGATGAGCAAATGACGTGAGTCTTGACTGATACTGACTGATGTTGGCCGTTTGTTAAGCTCCATATCAAACTCAAGCTCCCGTGTGATAGCGTTGTAAACGTGAATTCTTCTTTCGTTGTCAAGAGCCACGAGCCATCGGCCATCAAGCGATCCACATAGATCCTCGACGCGGTGCTTCTTGCCCCAATCGTACTCCTCATTAGTCTGTAGGTTTATGGTGCGCAAGCTGAATGTAGGATCCAATGTACCAAGAACCAAGGATCGGTTATCGTGAGCCCAAACACAACCACTGACAGGCTCTGCGAATCTGTTGAACTGTCTGATCAGACGCCCATCCTGGATCTCGCGGTTAGCATTGTACCCAGCTGTTAAAACCTATGGATTACTCACGCTGGTCGACCAAAGCCTTGCATATCCATCTCTTGCGCAGCATAGAATCATCGTATCATCGGGGCTGAATGACATGTTACCAACACCTTCTTCGTGTTCATCAAGAATTTCCGCAACAGAGTAAGTATGTGTGTCCCATATTATGACCTGCCGACCACTGCCACAGGCAGCCAGCTTCGAACCATCATGTGAGAATTGTACCTGCCAGATTTCATCGTTCATGTCAACAAGGTCCAGCGCCACCTCTGTGGGAAACCATCGCCTTTCACAGAAGTGGTTTGAGTAGAGCGATGGTGATAATGCTTGAGTGTGATACAAACATGTATCGATCTGACTCTGCTTGACTTGCTCGAGAAGAACTGCTAGGCGGTTCTCTGGGAGCATTACTGAAGGCGATATGCATTCTTCCTACGTCAGCACGAAGTTCTATAAGATCATCGCAGATTAACTCACTCGATAATTCTGAGAGCAGTAACTTTCGGGATTGGCCATTGGCACCATCCCAGTCGGCTTTCGCCATAAGGTCGTCGACTGAACGACACATCAAAAGACTGGATAAGAAATGCAGTTTTCCAGTATCGTGAGAAAGGGGTGTCAGCTCACTTCGGAGTACAACCAGAGCCCGGCTGGTGTCCTTCTGTTCTAGAAGCTCCAGAAACTTCTGTTGTCTTAACCAGAACCTGATGGCATTGCGATCTGCACTCGGTGCCAGAACAAGTCCGTTCCCTTGACCCTCAGTCTCGAATGACGCCCCAGTAAGTAGCTCTTCGGCCTTGGACCAGGAACCACTGAGCACTGCCGACCTAAAACCAGCTACAGTCGGACTCTCCAGTTCGTAGCCACTCTCGTGGCTTACATTATCAGCGGCAGTTTGATAACCCATATCTGATAGAGCTTGTATCAACAATCGAGTAACCTCTTCGCGGTTGTGTCCAAAGTATTCGGAGGGCATTCCGTGGCTTTTAGTGATTGTGCTGTTGTTGTCGCGGTTCGTCGAACCATTCATGGCAGATTTGTGACCGTTGGTGACCCCCACAGATGGCTCAGACGAGCCATTAGAAAAGCCTAGAGGAGCACCATTATGAGGATCGAGGATGTCGCTCCCACCCATCGTGTTGTTTTCCCTCCGTCGCTTGGTCGGCGGCTCACTAAGATCGTTGTCTGGCGCTTGAGAACTGTCGGGTTGGGGGTCGGAGGGGCCGTCAGAAGCCGGGGAACGTTGACGTCGTCCGAGTGTTTGAGCCGGCGTCTGACCCGGAAGCCGTGCAGGGTTGGCAACTGAAGGATCTATATTCGCGATGCCTGTCCGAGCTCGATTCCGGTTCTGTTGTTGGGTGGAGGAGGGGGTCGAACTTTGAGTCAAGGGGGCGGCGGAGGAATGATTAGAGT